>LPNX010993340.1:286517-319017 GCA_001517045.1 Pseudotsuga menziesii
GTTCATGCCTCATACAACACTTCTTAGTGCTCTTTAGTATGATCAAAGAGAGTGTTACATTATAGTCAATCAGTTTGAACTTGAATAGTTATCATAGCAACTCTGCTATAGAATTAACATAACTAGTTCTCATTAGCAACTATGCTATAGAATCTATGTGCTTTTCTTTTGATGATCTACTCCAGATAATACTTCAAGAACATTTTCTTCTTCCGTGCAAATATTTATCTTTATTTGATTATCTGATCTCTCTAGTAGACTTGATAACCCTGAATTATGTTTCTTCAAGAGCTTTCTTTTCTTCTTCAGAATGTAATTCTGATGCAAAGAAGTATTTGGAACTACCCTAACTTCATTGTATTTAGTGACAACTATAGAAAGCACATGATCTTTGACATTAGGAACATAATTTTCATGAATATTTTCAAAATCCTTTTCACCCTTCAAAATTTCTTTACAGTTTGAAACCTGAATGCTCTCTTCAGTGTTTCCATGTTTAAAAGTTTCAAAATTGCTGACAATGTCATCTGCCACTGTATTTCTACGATCTAGGAACTCACTTTCAGGCACTAATTGAGAACCTCTAATTTCTTTTTCCATGCTTTTCCTTTTTTGACCAAACTGCTTTTTCACTCATGGTCTGCTCTGAAATAATGCCTGTATCTGGTGATTGTATCCTAATTTCTTCAAGATAAGAAGAAAAATTTAAAATATTGTCTCCATAATTATGAATATTTCCTTCACTCTCTGATGACCTTTTAAAATCTCTCTTTGTTGTCTTCAACTCTGGCTCAGTTATTAAAGATACTGCACCAGAAACATTAGACCCCAAATGGTTCTCAAAATGGCTTGTAGGCACTACACCAGCAACATCAGACCTCAAATGGTCCTCAAAATGGCTTGTAGGCTTCTTTATCTTTAATATGGACCTCATATTGTTGGATTTAGATGTTGATAATGAACCGTGATTTTTAATCTCAACCTGAACTGAATTGAGCATCTTCCTGTCTTTCTTATCAGACAATATCAGGGATGTAGCAGGATTTTCCTTATTCTCACCTACCCCATGTGTTTTTTTCCAGTTTTCCTGCCTATGTTTCCCTCTTAATATCATGTTTCTTGACAAAAGTCTCATAATGCATTTGATTAGATGCACATTAGATGTATCTTTTTGCATTTTCAACATTTCCTATGACTCATCAGTTGCTTCTTGGATTTTATCATTTTTTGTAAACTGTACTTTCTCTACATAATCCTTTAAGCTTTCATCAATACATGATCTGGATTTCCCATCATCAATTTGAAAAATTGAAGTTGAGAAATGGTGGTCTGGTGGAGGTGTCCAGCGATGAAGAGGGGTTCAGAGGGGCCTGGTTCTGTGCACGGCTTGTAAAAAAAACAGGGGGCAGGGTACTTGGTGGACACCTCAGCTCCTTCAAAACTGCTCACCAAAGATGCATATCACAGTACTTTTTCTGATGCTTAGCTGCTTCAACTATCACAGTCCAAACTTGGTCATAATTTCAAGGCATGAACCTCATCAAAATTCCATCCTAACTCTATCTCAACTGCTGTCTCTTCTTTGCTATGTGTAACTTCTGTACTAAGTGTCTTTCTACATTTAATCTCAAGCTATCATGCACTCAACCCAACAACTGATTTCACTGTACTTGATCATATCTTAATTAGTCTCTTAGGAAGGCTTAAGATAGGGCCCAAAACATTTTACAAATGCTTCCATACAAGCAAGACTTCCACAAAAATTATTTCCATAATTAACACTTACAGGTCCAGATAAATATCAGTTAGATACTGATCAACATACCTTACATCTTTCATCAAAATTTGTACCAAGTTGTATCTCAGTTCTGCAACAGAACAATGTCTACTTGATCCGCACATAATACTTTACTATGGCACATAATCCTTTACTGATTTCTACTCCATTTAATCATCTTTTCAACTGTCATAGAATTTCTCCAAACTTTTAATTATGTTGCAACTCATAGGATTTCTCCAAATTTTTAATTATGCTGCAACTCATAGGCTTTCTTCAAACTTTTAATTATGCTACAACTTTTAGAGGAACTAGTAAAAGCTCTTCTAGCCTAATTATACCTTAAGCTAAATTAACATATGCTCACTTATAAGGTGATGTTGATGCAAAGTTCTTGTCTCAGAAATGATGATAACTTGGAGAATTGTTATCATTGGGAGAATTTTTCTCTGTAATGTAAAATCCTACTTATAGTATTTTCTTTATGTTATAAAATAGAATATATGATATTCATGTGGTTTTCTTGAAAACTTTAAACGTTATTTATCAAAACTATTGAAATATTTATGTTTTTTATTATCCAAAGAAGAAGGTAAAATCAGCTTACTATATCTTTAAGGTACAATCGGTTTATTATATCTTTTTGTTGTTTTAGGTCGGGCAATTCATACAGTTGACAAATGTATTCTTTGGAGGTTTCACTGTGGATTTGATCAAAGGATGGAAACTTACCCTAGTAATGTTGTCTACGATTCCTCTTTTCATAGCAGGAGGTGGTGATATGGCTATGATAATATCAAAGAAGTCAAGCCAAGGTCAGCAATCATATGCAGAAGCAGGAAATGTCATGGAGAAGACAATTGGTGCCATTAGGACTGTAAGTATACATCAACAAAGCAATGTATACCTTGTCATATGATATCATAAATTCAAGATTCTTTACTTTTGATTGAGGTTACCACTTCATATCATTACAAATTCTATTTCATATTTAAATTAGTTACCTTTTAGGTTGTGTCTTTTACAGGGGAGAGGAAAGTTGTGACTGGCTAAGATAAGTCACATAAGACCACATACAAGATTGTTGTTCTCCAAGGGTTGGCAGTGGGTTTTGGCTTGGGTTCTCTCATATTTATTACATTCTGCACCTATGCACTGGATATTTTGTGTGGATCATAGTTAATTATCCATGGAGGGTATTCAGGAGGAAGAGTGCTAAATGTCATATTTACAGTTCTTTTCGAAAGCATGTAAGATGAATCTGCATGACCAAATGTAGTATTGTTATTCTATAAAGAAATTCAACTAAATGGCCTTTCACTTATTCAAGAAGATATATTTATCTTGATTAATGAGGGAAATGATAAATATTTTGACTAATGAAGGAAATGATAAATATTTTTCTGGATCTCAGTTCAATAAGACATACAACACCATGTTTAAGTGCATTTGCAGCTAGACAAGCTGTAGCTTACAAAATGTTTGAAACAATTAATAGGAAGCTAGAGATTGATGTCTATGATGCAAATGGATTGGTCCTTGAGGGTATTTAGGGTGATATTGAACTTAAAGATGTATATTTTAGGTAACCAGCATGGCTTGATGTTGAAATATTTTATGCATTCTCATTGGGAATACCCAGAGGCACCACTACAACTTTAGTTAGAGAGAGTGGAAGTGGAAAGTCCACAGTTATACGTCTTATAGAGAGATTCTATGATCCACAAGCTGGTGAAGTGCTTATAGACAGTGTCAATACCAGGAAGTTTCAACTTCAATGGATTAGGAAAAAAAATGGACTTGTAAGCCAGGAACCTATCCTCTTTGCAAGCACTATTAAAGAGAATCTTGCATATGGTAAAGATGGAGCTACACTAGAAGAAATACATGTTGCTTCCGAGCTTGCTAATGCAACAAAATTTATAAGCAGATTGGGACAGGTTTTGATTTTTTTTATATATAGATCTTGATTATTTCTAACTTTCCTCATTGTGGAGTCCATTGTATATATTAACAATTATAGTTGTTATTTCCATGGTTTTGATACAATGGTGGGAGAGCATGGTACCCAATTATCTGGAGGCCAAAAACAAAGATTGTAATTGCAAGGGCTATTTTAAAAGATCCCCGAATTCTTGTTCTTGATGAAGCTACCAGTGCTTTGGATATAGAGTATGAAAAAGTGGTTCAAGAAGCTCTTAATAGAATTATGATAAATAGAACAACATTTATTGTTTCTCATCGTCTAACTCATGTCAAAAATGCTGATATGATTGTTGTGATTTAGCGTGGTTCTATTGTTGAAATGGGAAAATTTTTACAATGCTTCAATCTTTTCACCTTTCTAAATAGTGAATATATGAACAAGCTAGTGTAGATTAACTTGATTTTAATTTTTAACTAAACTAGTTCTTCTTCCTTGTTCCATTGATTTTAACACGTGTATGGCTATGAACTTTGTTAAATGGTTACTCTACACTTCTCTTGCCACTAATTTTGACTCATGTTTGGTGATGAGTTTACTAAAAGGACTATTCTTACATTCTCCATGCCATCTATTAATGAATCTGAGAAATGTATATTCGGGTCCACACTCTTAGCTCTCCATGAACCCTTCTAGTGCATATTCCCAGCTTATACATCTACAAGAAGAGAATCAATCAAAACAACAACATTCAAATGATCCCGATGAACTCAAAATACATTTGGATGATTCCAATGCTATTAGCAGGGTTGGAAGTTAGAGGTCATCTATTAGAAGGTCTATAAGCAATACTGGGTCATCTGGAGTTGGTGGCAGTCACCGCTCTTTTTCGTTTCCGTTTTCCTTGCCTGCTGAAGAGGGTCTCGAGGAAAATGTTCAGCTAATAACATAGATGAAGCTAAATGAAATATCATACTTCAGGAATGTGTTTTTGATATTCGCTCTAGTCAATTGCAATTAGTTGTTCTCATCTTGATACCGGAACATGTTTTTTGGGAAATTTCTGGCTCTCTTTTGTCTGCATCAGTTATCATCATCATTATTTTGCCTTATAGATGGGATTTGTCCGATGATGGTTATATCTAACAGTGGATTTTCATTCTGTTTATTGATTATCTTCGTACTTAGTGGATTTATTATTCCACTAAGTAATGCTAGATTTTCCCTTTTCGGTATATATTTTTCAAAGGTTAAAGGAAAAATTATCTGACATTAGCGAGTCAAGGAATTATATATAGTATTTCATATTTCTATAATTTTATGCAGGTTCGGTTCCCAAATGGCAGCTATGGGGCTATTGGATCTCACCATTATCCTATACAGAGACAACAATCACAGTCAAATAATTTCTTGATCCCTAATGGGAAAAGGTGTAGATACTAAGCTGCTGTCATGATTAATGCATTCTTCTGCTCCCCATTATAACAATTTTTCCTTTTAAAGGATTTAGTTTCCTTTGATCAAATTTCTGACATTGGCATTAAAGTTTTGATGATTGAGGAACTTTGACACATCTGGTGAACCATATTTTTGGGTGGTAGCCATTCTCTTCAAACATGACTACTGGCCAATTTGTTCTTCATAGTCATGGTATTTTTGGGAAAGCTCACTTCTACTAGATTAGTGTGTGTACTATAATTTCATTTACTGTTCTCTTTAATATTTGCTGACACTTGCATTGACTTATTTGAATCGTAAGTCCTCCTATGCAATTTGATAAAAAGCCATTTTCTTTCTCATGTTTTGGAGTTCATGTAACTAAAAAATAATCAGAATTGTTATTACTGTGCAGCTATTGGGAAGCTTGCATCATTGATTTCTAAGGAGAAACTTACTGAAATCCAAGATAGGAAAGGGGTGTTGAAAAAAGCATGCCATTGAACAATTAGGAACAAAGATTTGTACCTCATTCTTTGCCAGCTTGAAAAGGTACAATTTTTGGTAAGAAAGAATAGACTTATTGAAACAGGGGTTGTTAATGTGGTAAACCAAATTGTATTAGTCCAAATCCATAAATCAAACAAAAAGAATGAAATAAAGGTTTAATTTTTGAAGAGGTATTTACATTTCAAACCTATTTTGTTTCCACCACTTTGATTGCATATTTTTCCTTACAGTTGAATTCGAAACCATCAGCATGTCCATTGAATCCAAAAGAAACAAAAGGATTCATACAACAATGTATTCTTTTGCATGTGAACATCCTAAGAGAGGAATGATCCTGCCTTTCTTTCCACTAGCCATATCCTTTAGACATGTACAGTATTTTTTTGACATGCCAGCGGTATGACCTACCTAAACTTGGGTGAATAATCTCCACTATTTGAGCTTGACATATAATTTTAAGAAACCATAATTTAGATGCATACCAAATGGAAGGCCTTCGTGCAATATTGTAAAAAAAACTGAAAACTTTTAACATTTACTCTGACTCTGGTAACTTTCAAGTAGCACTGAGCTGAATGAGAATTTCCCAGGACCTATGAAAATTCTATATCCTGATTCTCATTTTGATCTGGGAAATAGGAAATGAAAGCATTAGGAGCTACAGAGAAGAAGCTCCAGCTGTTGAAAGATGTAATAGGGGCATTCAGGCTAGGCATTTTAACTGCATTAATGGGTCTTAGTGGTGCTGGAAATACAACTCTCATGGATGTGCTATCTGGAAGAAAAATGAGAGGTTATATTGAGGGGGATATACATATATCTGGATTTCCAAAGGTACAGATACATTTTCCTGAGTTTTAGGTTATTGTGAGCAAAATGATATTCATTCTCTTCAGATAATTGTACGAGAGTCAGTACTGTTCACTGCTTACTTGCGCCTTTCACCAGAAATAGATGCCGAGAGCAAGCAAGTAAAATTTATGGTGATTTTATTCTTAATAATATACTCTTGAGGCAACTGAAATGTTGACATCCAACTGCCGAATTTAATATAATTTCTTCTTTCATTTGTAATCTTGGGTTTCTTAAAATTGAGATTGCTCTATTTAACATTTGTTTATGGATGAAGTGATGGAGCTTGTAGAGCCTGATAGCTTGAGAGACACATTGGTGGGTCTTCTTGGTGTGAGTGGTCTATCAACTGAGAAACATAAGAGACTAACCATTGCTGTAGAGCTTGTTACAAATCCCTCAATCATGGATGAGAGACATCTGGTCTGGATGCCAGAGATGCAACTATTGTGATGAGGAATAGAGTGGAAACAGGCCGAACAACAGTCTATACACAGGACTTGCCTTGAAGCTAAATTTGAAACATCTTTCTTTTTTGGATAAGGAAACATTGGTGCAGTCATGCTCTATAGCTTTTGTTCTTCCATTTTTGGATCAGCCAATGATTCAGTAGACATTTTAGCATGTGCACTCCTCTTATCCTTATCTCTAATCTGCCATTTATCCATATGCTTAGAGGACATTGAATATTCAAACCATGGATCCATATGCTTCTTCTCTACCCATTTAGCAGGTTCTGAATAAAACCTTATAAAGGATTTATATAAATCTGAAGACACCACAGGTTTCTTACTACCTCTTGTTTCTGTTGCTTCTTTTTGGATCAATGTGTCTACTTTGACACATTCCTCATTTCACTTAACTAACTTCTTGTCATTATCAAAGCATATATTATAATATTTTCATTTGCAGAAATATTGTATGCATCATCTTGTCCGGTCACACCAATTGCCACTGGATCCACTAAAGCAATTGCATCCTCTACAACACATGCATACATAGCTTCCTGAGCTCAGTGACGTCGTTTTACCGTCATTTAGAGGGAGGCATGGCAACTTCATCACTCGGTAGGATACTTCAAAAATGATATTTATCAACCTTTGGTGGCAAACACATAGGTATTTCCATAAAAATTGAAGACATCTGCCCATGTGGAAAATTACCTTCAATTTCAAGACTATTAGAACTTAAGATATTATTAGTTCTCAAATGGCATTCATTTATGGCATCAAGATTTCAAAGTTAGCCAAGACTTGGTCCAGAACCCAACTACAACGGAACTTGTGAAGATTTTTAGCAGATTTGGAATGTGAATTTACTGAAATGCCTTCTGAAAAAGACATTTTAGAAGATGATGCTAATGCAAGTCTTTAATTGTTGCCAATGGGTTTTTAAATGTCCATCCTCATCAACTGTTAATCATTTTAAAATTTGGAGTATTTATGTGAGACATGATGAGTATGTGACCATTGAATAATGTCCTGAAAGGGGTGCACTCTATATGCAATGTTACAAAATTTTAAACACAACATTGTATGTTTTCGTCTTAAGCTATGTTCTTTTTTAGGCACCTAGAAAAAAATGTATTTGATGTATATGTGCAGTTAACACACTATCAATGTTAATCCTGTCAGAGGTCATCCACTCGTTATCCCTAGCTAGCACTTTGATTTGAACTTTTTCACATTGTATGGTTTTGCCTTAAGCTTTGATCTTGTGCAGGAACCTGGAAAAAAATGACAAACTAGTGTTAATTTAGGAAATGAATCTGATCTCTGTGGGTGAAGTAATGTGCATCCACAATATACACCGAAAGAAGAAAGGCGCATTGTAGAATTCATGTGGGGTATCATGTCAATATACTAGGTAGAAATATAAAGGGGTATTAAAAAACTAAATGAAAAAATGGATACATGCAATATTTAGTGAAAATAGGGGTTTTTTTTAATTGGGAAAGTATATTGGGAGGGGGTTAAAAAAAATGATTTTGAGAGATATTTTCCAATATTTTTTGAAAATAGGGGTATTGTTTCATATGCCATGAATGAACGTGCTATGGCATGGTTTCACTAAGTGAAGACCCCGTGGTTGTGGGTTTTTAATTAAATTGCATATTTATATGATGTCCAAAATTATATGTTGTGCTTGACTTAGCATCATAAACCGTAGGCATCAACCTTGATCACCTATGCAAAAAACATCAATCAATGGCAGGGCCTTGGTCTTGAGCTCCTTGCCATGATTCCATACAATATTTACATCATATATATTTAATGCAAATGGGGTCAAAACCGGGATGTTACAATGCAACATGTTTTTTTTTTACATCAATATTTTAGCTTCTTTTAGCTTAAATATGTTTTTATAGGAGTTGCATTTGTACCCCCACTTGTATATTGATTATGGTGTATCTAGTAGTCCCTTTAACCTACTTATGAGTTTCAGATCTGTGTACTTGTTACTTTTTTCTTCAGTTAAAAGTGCTTTAGTTCCTAGTAAAAATATGATGACAATTTTCATAGAGATTTCATTTTTATGTTTTATTACTTAGGTAAGTTAGAAATCAGACTAGGATTATTACCATGTGGTAGAGAATTTTAACATACCTAGGTTTTCAAGGCTTCAATATTGGTAGTTGCACCAGAGTTTGTAGCTACAACATGCATTATCTCTAAGACTATGACTGGCAAGGCTAGGGGTAGGGTTAGTAGAGATATCGTTCAAATTGAGAGGGGGGGTGAGTTGGGCCTTTAGGGTAAGGTTTAAGTGAGACACAATCTGTCTAAATTAGGGTCTGTAAAGATGCCAAGACAATGGCCATTCCTAGTTTCTTTGCTTTAAGAATAAGAATAGTCATGGAGGCACATGGTTTAACCTCCCATTCCTTTAAACCTATCAATTGGTTCCTTGTTTCTAGAGTGATATGGTTGTTATCCCATTTGTTTACAAAAAATTTCTCCTCTAACCCATCTCTCCTCCTTGTCCATTGAATGTCTGAATATGTCACATTTCCTTGGGCCATTACTACATGTTTTCACATTGGTGGAGCCCCTTCTCAATCCCTTTGAGTTTCGAAAGGGCGTGAAATCCATTACAACAGTGACAATTCTCCACAACGCTTCCCCATCCAAGACAAATAGACCATTCAACACAAAGAACTCTGGAAGAATCACATACATTTAAATCCTTCAACTAAAAGGAATGAAAATAATGCCATTCTAACCATGTAGCTTAATACCTTGGTTTTCGAGAATGTGTTCAATGATAGGGAGGCTTTGTGTTAAATCATGGATATAATAGATAACCCCCCATGCAATAACCATGGTTGATGATGTATGCTTATTCAGAGCAAAATGTAATATTTCATACAAATGAAGAGGGAGGCATTGAATCCATTTAATATCACACTTATACCTCATTGCCATTACATGATTGATTTAATGGGAGGGATCTCCCATTCTTAAACCATGCCACTTTATGTGAGGGGGCATGTGGAGATGGAGAAATTTGTTCCCCCACCCCTCATTTACCCATAAGCACCCTTCTTGCATTTGGGCCATGTAGTTTTCTTGGTAATTCAGCTCAAGATTTAATCTCATAGAAATTGGAAGTAGTGAACATAATCCCACATATATGGCTTGATTACATATTCTAGTGAGCTTTAGGTTGGCAAGAGGTTTTCAAAAGAGGAGGGAATTCATAACTATGATTTAGTCTCACATTAGTGTCACCTTTCAAACCCCGTATGTTCAAAGATAATTGAGTCCTTGAATTAAGGATTGTGAACACTTATGCTTCATTATTAGTAGTCATATGTAGTCCCCACACAAACTCAAAGATTTATTTGTTCATCAAGTTCATAGAGAACCCCTTTGCACATGATTCCCCTGTATGAAAGATTATTATACCATAAGAAGAGAACAAAAAATATTGATGCAAATTACATTATTTCATTGGCTATATGTACATGTTGAAGAGTACTTGAATGCAATTTATTGCAGTTATGCAACTTCAACTAAAAACAATGTTTCCCACGTCAGGTATTAGTTGTTAGAGGAGGTGATGGGGGAGTTCTTCGAGAAATATGTCGACATAGCTCGGTGGAACAAATTGATATTTGTGAAATTGATGAAATGGTTATAAATGTAAGTGCCAATTAATTCACACATCTTTCCTCTTTATTTATTGTAATCTAGTTGGACACTACATTAGTTATAAATAAACTCTTTTTTTCGTATGCTACTAATAACTAACGAGATAATAAATCCAAACAATTATTTGTAGGTATCCAAACAATTTTTCCCAAACGTTGCTATAGGCTATGATGATCCTTGTGTAAGGCTTCATATTGGTGACGGTAAGTAATTTGGTTCTTTTCAATTTTTAATTTTCTTTCTTAACGTCTATTTTATTTTGAGCATTAATGATGTCAATCAAGTGACTAAAAAAGAGATTTACTATGCAACAAAAGGATAGTGGTACTAGGTTTTCATTCTAATTATATTGAACATGTTAAGCAAGAATAAAAATTATAAATGAAAAAAAATTGATAGTAGATGTGATTTTGTAATTGTTGAATGGTGTGGAGAGGAAGGGGAATGCTTCTACGGAGGTGAACTAGCTAGTGATATTAATGTTTTAATGTTTTTTTCATTACAGGAATGGCCTTTTTGAGGGGATGTTTGGATGGAATTTATGATGCAATTATTGTAGACTGTACCGATTTAGTAGGTATGTTTAATTATCTTAAAATATTTTTCCTAATTGGAAGGATTTGGTGGGGACATAGTTTGTACACAACTTGTTTAATGAAGTGATTTCATGATTGTTAATTGTTTGTAATTGATACCTAGTGATCATAAGGTCTTTTTCCTAAGTCTTTATAGCAAGTGCACACAAAAACATGGTACCTAATTAATATATCTATTTGAGGACTATACAACCAAAGATATCAAACATGTATTGCTCAAAGAGATTAGATGAATACTAATTCCCTTTTTATTGTTCACATGTTACAATTGACAAGATGGAATGGTATGTTGTTTTTGTAATTGATTAATTATTTTGGTTTATATTATTTAGGTCTTGCACAAGAACTATTTGGAAAACCATTTTATGAAATAGTGTCCAAAGCATTGAGGCCTCGAGGTGTAGTTATAAGCTAGGCAGAAAGCTTGTGGTTACATATGCATGTTATTCAAGACATTGTCATAGCATGTAGGAAGACTTTCAAGGGCTTTGTTCACTATTGATGGACATCAGTCCCAACATATCCAAGGTATATGATATTTGATGAATGAACCCTCATATATTTTAAATATAAATTGGATGCAACTCACACCCTTTCTTCCCTAGCTTGAATAAATGAATGGGATTTGATTGTCAGCATACCATTTTTTAGCCTTGACATTACAATGCTTTTGTCATGTGGATGGTTATAGAGATAATATTGGAATCAAATATGTTTGTAGGGTTTATATGGTATTTTTGATATGTTTCTATTGCTCTATTATTTATATACATAGATTTACCAATGCCCTTGTTCTTATTATGTAATATTCAGTGGCTCAATTGGTTTTGTGATTTGCGCAAATGAAGGACCGCCAGTAGATTTCAAAAAACCTGTTAATCCAATTGAAGAGAAAAAGGATGCAACTAAGTTGATGGGTCCTCTAAAATTCTACAATTTAGAGGTAGTATTCATATATTTTTTTGTTTATGCAACTTGAGTTTTCTCATTATAATTTTTGTTGTATTTTTGTATGTTAGATTTTAGTGTTACTAGGAGATTAACTTAGGCCTAGATTCTTAATAGGATGTCAACTAAGGCATAGATTCTTAGATTTCATCTTATTTGCAATAATTTGTTTCAGAAATAATAGACATGATACCATCATAATATGCACATCCTTGATATGTTTGATAATGTTCAGGTTGTGAACCATTATTTGAAGATGTTCTAGCACCAAATATTATATGGGATGTTTTGATATAATAATGAATTGGTTCAACTTGGATAGATTTAATGAATGGTAGATATATGTACCAACATCTTGATTTATTACTCCAATTGGAAACTAATAGGGCCATTTTGGATTCCAGGTGCATGCAGCTGCCTGTGCTTTTCCTAAATTCATTAAGCAAGCATTGGATGACATTAATATTGAAGTAGATTGATTTCCATTATTAAATGGAAAAACATATGTTAGGGTTCTACGTTAACCTCCCTACAATGGGGTAGGAATTAGTCAATTAATGTACAAGATCATTTCACTTGAATAAGGCCCATTGAATGGTTAATGGATATTTAGTTAATGTAAAGGGGCCATATTTATTAAATAAGGGTTAGTGAGTTGCTGGTGCTCATTAATGATGGGATTACAAGTAGTTAGTACTTTTATATTAAGAATATCTTAATATATCTAGAATGCTATGGAATATTTGTGAAGTGTTTTTGTAATTAGAGATCTTATCAATATAAAATGTTTCCCTCTTGAATGGGCTTATGAACATTCCTTTATGTTTTGGAAATCATGGGTTATATTTCACATGTTTAATCTCATTGTCTATTGTATCTATGTTTGTTCACATATATTTCTATGAAATTTTTATTTGTAATTCGATTCTAAGGGTTAAGAATGAATACAAGTGATATCATAGTTCTTTATCGAGGAAACACACACCCAAATTTTGGAGTCTTGTGTAAGCTACATATGTTTGACATTAGTGGATTAATAGAAGGTTGTGGAAGAATACACCATTACAAGGAAAACAACTTCTAGCGGATCTTTTTATGGAGCCTTCCCAAAAATGTCAATTTGTTTATCCATTTATAGTGGGGGTTACTAGTAGAAGTGGGTGGTCAAATATTGCAGCATAGTTTTTCTTTTCTTTTCTTTTTAGATCTCTTAAATTGTAATAACATAATAGTGTTTCAACATATTGGATGCATCAATACAACAAAATATCACATGCATCCAATGCCAAAATAACTCATCATTGGACGACATAATTGTTGGTGAAATTAGTTATCCTTTTTAGAGCATCAATTCCATCAAGCAAATAATCGTCAACCAAGGTAAGTATTTTCATTTAAAGGTTTTCTGCAATGTCTATGTAATTGTCAAAACTTAATCTAACATTGATTTTAAAATATTAATTGAAATGAAGGAAACTTACTATAGAAAATTCAAAGACAAATTGTTTATACTCAATCACACCTTCTCAATCCCTATTTTTAATATCTCTAAGTTGATTTTTCATAGCTATATGATTTCAATCAATGATAAGGATTAGTCACAATGATTAAATATCAGTCCCCAGTCAGTCTTCCAAACAGATTTGAACTCAATTCTTAGGTTTTGATGGGTTATGAAAGCTTAGACAATATGTTCATTCAAGGAAAATATATCACCTAATCATGTATTAAGGAATAAAATCTAATTTACCTAGCCTTAATAAATGTTTCAATTCCTATGTCTATATGAAATACATATGTGTACAAAACCACACTTGCAGAAAAATTAAACTCACTTGAGAAATTGAAAATGAACAATCAGCTTAATGATGTAAGAGTTATCTCTGGCCTTTAAACACAAATCCCTCACTATTAAAACCTATGCTCCTGCACACCACACTTGGAGAATTAAAGAACTAATCTATTGTTGACAATAAAATAAACTAACTTATCTCGCAAGAGTAAAAGACATTTCATAAAATCAAATTGTAGAAATAAACAAACACACACAGAAAAGTAATTAAAATACATTAAATCACACCTGCATAAATAAATAGATCATACCTATGAAAATAAATTAGAACATGCAATATAAACAAAATAATACTACTTTACATAATGATCTATTCTCATGGAGTGAACTCTTTCTCCCAAGAAGAGAGAAACAAACTAAAATATACAACATCTTAAGAAAGATTGAATTATAGTACATAGAAAATAATGAAACTATAACATATATTGACACACGTTCTTTAGAAAAGTAATATATTCCATCATGAATTGGATAATTTCTCTAAGGGTTCTCCCATAGAATGGAGAATGAGATCTTATTTAGACATGAGTTTTCCATAGAAAATAATAAATGAAGATCCAAAATATCCTCAACAATCGCTAATAATTTGGATCTCAAAACTAATTCGAATCTAATTTGAAGATATTTACTAACTCCCATGCCATCTAGGATTCCTTTGAAGTGAAATTCGAATTTAGGGCTCGAGTTATAATAAAATGGTAAAAATATCATCCCAAATGTCTCATAATAGCTTTCAAATTCTTATATCCATAGTATCTTTGATGGAGATCTTCAAAACTTTGTGGATAATCCAAATATGCACTCATATCCACCACCATTTGCCACTTTTAATTTAAAATCATAATTTGGAAAATGAGAAACATGTAGAATAATGAAACTAGGATTTATATTAATTCATCATTTACAAATGTGACCCATAGTTCCTCTTGGACATCTTTTCCAAGGTGACTTCAAAGTTGGTGGTTGACTTCTCGATTTTCAAAACATGGATCTAAAACAACTCCCACATTAAGTCAGTATTCATAAGAAAGAAAAAAAATATGTTAATTCGTCCATATGTTAACCAAAACGAAATGAAATACTAAGAAATGTAATGGAAACCACTTTAAAGCAAAATCCCACAAATATACAATAAAAAGGATTAATAATGTGTCATAGGAAAATAAAATAGGAAAGAGAGGATGTGAAAAGTTGACATTTATGCAACCTAGCATCTCCCCCAAACCGAAAATGTTGAATTCCATCATGCAACCTTGTATCAACCAAGCTAAATGAACAATGTTCCTTTTTTTTCAATGCATACCACCAAATTCATCATCAACAAGCCACCACCACTATCTGTGATCTTCAAGAGGTGTGCAATATCATCCTGAACAATTTTCCATGGCAACATACCTTCAAAAATAACATTCTCAAGGGGAAAATGTAGGAAAACTAGGATATGCAACCAATGGACTGGTTATCTACAACCTCAAAGTGCAAAAATGTCGTAGGTATCCTACAATTTCCAAAACAAAACTAGTTTCTCCAAAACTAAAAAATGGGTTTTGGGAAAAATTTACAGGGGTGTTAGGAATACAATAATGTTTCTCTCAACCAAAAAATAGATATATACCCATATCATGGATTTCAGGAAAAAGACGAAATGGTTGTAGGCGATGATGCTTAATTTCTTGAAATTACGAGTTGGGTTTACTTGAAAATTGGTGGGTGTATTATCCTTACCATAATTCTTCACTCCTCCAAGTTTTGAGAATACCATGTTCATGGTTTGGAAGAATCATGAACATGGATGAGTAAAAAGAAATCGTGGCTTAGCCAAAAAAAAACATGGATGAGTAAAACAAAATCATAGCTTAGCCATCACAAATTTGTTTTTCTTTCCCTTCACAACCTGATCCTATCTTTCCATCATGAGTTCCCATGGAGTGCGCAACAACCATGTCTTCTTCTCCCCCAAGCTGAGTACATAACATGTCCTCGTGTTGTATTGGAAAACAAATTGAGGTAAGTATTTCAATGTCAATTGAAATCTAACTTCAATTATCAATAATGAAAAAAATTGGATGGTTGTAGGTGAGTGCCCAAATTCTAAAACCAATCTTCTTGATCCTATATGTTGCACTAGAAATGGTCTTAGCTAGAATGTTGTGTTCATGAAAATAATTCAGGACTACAACATATTTTTCGTTGGTATCTTGGATACATTTTTCAACTTCAATAAGATTTGTCTTCCTTGCATCAGATATCACATCGGTCATATACAACAAATGTATCAAGAGATTAAGATTCCCCCTCTTTTGTAGTAAACCCAACTCATATTTGATTTTGATCTCCCTCCGTACAACACAAATATTGTTATGTTCATCATGTTATAGATAGGAAGAAATACAATGATCCCAAATTGAGTGTTATAGAGGGGCAATGATTGGGAATCATTTCCTAATTATATATCCATATAAAAACAGAACCAATTATTATAAAAAATTAAGGGACCCAAAACATTATTTTTCATCCTGTGGCTACATTATTGTATGGTATAAATTATATGGAAGTGATATTGTTGTTGGTCACAACTACTAAAATATTTATACTTGCATAAACAAACCCCATTTTTCTTTAGGAATATAGAAAGAAAAAAGGACAACATAAATGGAAAAGTAACATATGCAACATTGTACTCCAACTATTCATCTATTATTTATGCCATAGAATGCAGTACCTATTTCTTGGCAACTGGGTGCCATTGTCACAAGCTTTAGATATCTACCATCAAACACAAGTCGTAGAAGGCCATGGAAAGAGACAAAAATAAAAACAATCAAGGACATCATTGAGAAGTAGAAAAATTGCTATAATGGATCCTCCATATGATGAAACGAAGGATTTCAATGACTCTTTCAAAAATCAACCTTAAAAGGGCATTTCCCAACAACATCGCTGCCAGCCATGCTCACTTTTAGTATTAGCAAGAAATATAGTGTGTTTTATGCCTTCAGGACAACGATTTCTAATATGATCTATCCATGCATTATTTATAAACTATGAATTCTTCAAAGTATCCTTAATATAACTCAAATCTATGGATCTTTGCTTGGAATCTACCCCGGTCATTAATAGAACGTAGGAGAATTAGTAACTCTTCTCATCATTCCAAGCAATTCGGCCTTCTATAAGGTGTTCTCTCTTCATCAATTTTTCTCATGTCTTCAGAACAAGTGCTCTTTTGGAATATAGGTCGGATCCATTTGTCAACAGGTCTCTTCCAATATTCTTATTTGATGGTATCTCTTCATCATATTTTGACAAGAACATGATAACCTTTCCCAATCCACTCTTTTTTAACTATTTTCTCCTATCATATTGTTAATCATTAATTGGTAAATCTGTTAAAATATTCAAGACTACAGTGTGAACATTTGTATTAGGAAGACATTTAAGTAGAAGAGACTCAAGCCATTTTTTTGTAAAAGTGAGAGCACCCCATAGTTTAATAACTCTTTCTACAATTTGCTCTTGGAAAGAGTCTCGATAAGCACAAGTAGCATAGAAATCCAGTCTCCTCGACTATATGCTTAATTTTCTTATTTTTCTTCTTTGTAAATTTGAGAAGGTTGTTAATTTCAGCATCTTCCTCTCCCTCTTCTTCCTATGGAGCATCCCTGATAGAACCTGATTCATCATCACTTTCACCTGATTTTGATATTCTTCTACTCTTGGATCCTAACTTGGAAATATTCAATCCATGGGGATTGTATTGACCCAACATCCTCACAACAACATTATTTTAGCATAACAGAGCATTAATCCCAATTTACTTAGTAGAATTATCTAATCCTCCTGAATAAGTGGATTCCTGGAATATAATTGTTATGAATCTACTAAAACATTTATTTCTCCCTCCACTTCAATCTTGTGAATCACACAACTAGAAGAATCAATAATCTCATCTAAAATTGGAGGTTTTGTAGCCACATTTGAATTTTCATAGGATCTGCAACAGTGTTGTTTAAAATTGATGTCATTATAATTTTCCAAACACCTAGAGGGTTGTATACCTACTAAAGATGACTGCATGAAAAATCAAAGCTAGGAATTGAAGGAAAGGGGTCTCATAGAACAAACACCTAGAAATTGAATTTTCTACTTTTTATTTCTTATCATATGTCAAATGCAACACATTAGGAACTAATCTACCATACATGCAACACCATTGAAACATATAATGACTATGATGAAACTCAAATATGAATTGAGCACATCATGTTCCATTGTTGCACCTGGAAATTCCACACTGCCCAGCAGCCTTTTTGGAACATTAGAGGAAATTTCAACTCAAAATGGGCCTTTTAAATTTTATTTAAATTCCATGTCATCATGTGTTAGCCAATGAAATTGATTTAAATTTGAAATACCGTATAGTTCTTAAAAACTTTTTTAATATAAATTTGGTGATAGGTATCATAAAAAAAACTACTTTTTTTGTTTGTATTTTTGACATATCTCCCCGTGTTTTTACTCAAATTTCGATCCGGAGAGCTCGTTGGATGTGGAATTAAATTCCACATCTAACGTGTACCCACTCGGCATACTTTTGATGGACCCCGCTACCCCAAAAACAAGAAATACCTGAAAAAATGGAATGATGATGTCATCATTCCATTTTTTCAGGTATTTCTTGTTTTTGGGGTAGCGGGGTCCGTCAAAAGTATGCCGAGTGGGTACTCATTGAATGAGATCTCCCAATCAAAATTTGAGTAAAAACACGAGGAGATATGTCAAAAATACAAACAAAAAAGTAGTTTTTTTCTTTTCATCCTCCAAAATTAATAAATATTATTTTATTATTTTAAGTATTATTTTATTAGTTCATTTTAGGAGGCCCATTTTGAGTTGAAATTTCCTCTAATGATTCCACATTGATCATTTTCCTTCTAAGAAACTTGACCTGAGATACCTTGGATGTCTTTTTTCCTTATCTTGAAGGGTCGGCACCTTTCCTCTTTTTACACAGAGCGCTGATGGTGCCTCTCACCATGGAGTAAAAAGCATCATTTACCTTTTTCTTTGATAAAACCCTAGGTTGACGCACATGTCCTTTTTACCAAGAGCACGGATGGTCAAAAAATAGGAAAAATGAAGGTTCTAGAAGCTTCCGTGCAAAATCCCCCATGGATTCAATTCCTACATGCTTGGGAGAGGTGGCATTCACTTCTCTCATTTGTATGGATCACATTCTATCCATTTACCCAAGTCAATATCATGGTTTTGGGCCTATAAATGAAGCCGTCATGATGTGAGTGAAGGAGGCCAAGAAAAGTACCCTTATGCTGTTGGATTGAAATCTAAGTTAGAGGCAAAGTAGAGCTAGCTTGTGTGTGGAGATATCTTCATAGTCATAGATGATTGTAGATGTTCTTGTAGAGATCGAAGCCATCAGCATCAAGGATTTTTGGTTGTACTTATATCTCTTTCATAATTAATACAAAGACATTCCCCTTTCCTATATTTAATGTATTGATTTTAATTAGATATTATCAGACTCCTTGATCACTGATATAAATAATCAATTTATCATGATGCTCTCATCTTGCTTGTTTGTATTTTGATCTATTTTGCAGGTATTGAACCGTTGCAAGGGCTTTTGGAGAAAAGACAAAGAGATCTAGGGTTGAGGTATATTGTGTTTCATGTCATTTAATTTGATTGTTTAAGGAAAGGATATGTTGTTGTGTCTTTTTGTTTTGTTCTTGTGACTTACATTGCAAAGGAACAAACAATGTCCGCACTTATTGAGAATTCCTCATAACATCCATTCATCTATTAATATTCAATACACAGAGGGTATTAACCAAATTCAGTCCTTTATACCGAGAAGGACATTTTGGATATTCAAGAAAGTACAACCAACAATGTAATATAATATTCATTATTGTTGCAACAACTTACTAAAAAATAACTAATGCTACGGGACTATCATAAAAAAATTACTTATTGCTAAAAAATTATCATTCTTCCAACTACTGTGTATGGGTAAGATTACTTCAAAATTATTTTAGCCAAAAATCCTACATTCCAATTGGTTGGGAAAGTCTCCAAAAGGACTGAAACACTGAGAATGGCATGCATTTTGTGATTAATTTAAGTCACATGAGTAAACCATCCCTTTTATGGAATACAAATCCATTTTCCATAAAGAACAAATTATATATCATCATTGGAGTGCTTCACAATGGCTTGAGGAGTTGAACCAATATGAGAAAATGAATTAAAAAACTCGTACCTTTTTCTTTACAATTAGTGTATGATAGCATGTTCTTATAATAAAATGGATTCTATAGAAGCTTCTTTTGCTATAGGTTCTTGTGGCCAACCTATTATTTTCTTGAGTTGTCCATGACAATTGTTACTTTTGGTCTCACTGTTGGTTCTTGTGTGACAACAATAGATCTTCAACTTCTTTATCTCAGCCATGTCAGGTATTTCCCCCCTTTCTTACTATTGGTTCTTGTGTGGTAGCAACAAGGCTTCCTATTATTGGTTCTTGTGTGACAACAATAGAGATTATTGATGTTGGTTCTTGTGTAACCACATCAATGTCCTTCTTGAGGAACTTTTGCAACTTGGTGATTAAGATGTTGGCATAGGCTATGGGATTAGAGATGAGGGTGAAGGTTTGGACTAAAGTCAAAGTATAGTGATGCATGGATGAGAGGTGATGGTGTGGTCATTTTTGGAAAATGATAGTGTTTCCCTTCCCCCAAGCTTGAAATATTTTACCACCTTTGGAAATATGGAAAATGAAAGGAAGTAGGGAAAAAGAAAACAATGTCATGAAATGTGCAACAACATCCTGAGAATCACAAGATCTGATGTGGTCGACAATGATGTAAACACTTGCAAGAAAGAGCAATGTGGAATTTGGAGTTTGTATCATGATGAATTACAACTACACTAATACATAATAGCAAATTTGCGATGGTTTTTCATTCTTATTTCCACGTTTCATCTTTTCAATTGCGATAATAATGATCGTGATGTTTTGTGGCACTTATTTCATGGATATAATGACGAACTTTATCAGTCATCAATATAGAGACAAAAAATAGCCTCCATGTGTCCTTTATACGGTGGCCTTGAAATTGATTTTTTTAATTCGTTTTCTACGTTCCGTCGCTCTATCGACAAAGTTGTCATGCCTATAACGACGAAAATATGGCTAAAAAATTCTAGGCAAAATTTTGTTTCCATGCAAAACCGTGGAACACTTTCGACGAAAGTTTGTCTCTTTATCAATGAATTCTGGAATTTGAACAGAAATTTCTTCCACACAAAAAACTGGTCTCTATCGATGAAATCTGCAAGTTGATTGGTAATTTTTCCATGAAACTTTGTCGCTATAGCAACAGTATTCGTGGAAATCCACCCATGGTTTCAACGGTTTTGCAATACCCACAACAAAAGTTCGTCGATATTGTGACGAAACCTAGAGGTTTAAAAAAAAAATTAAAAACCTGTGAAAAGGCACCTTCCTTTCCACAGTTTTGGATCTTCAATAAGTGCTTATGAAAAAATACACACTATATTTTAAAGACAAAGAAATGGATAAAATATAATACAGGAAAGGTTATTTATAGAAAAGAAATATATCAGGAAACTTAAGATATGGGAAAAATCATATTGAAGTAAAAGGGAAAAATAAAATGGGAAGTTCAGGGGGGAGGTAAAAAAGTGTTAACTGACTCTAAAAAATAAGGCATAATGATTTAAAAAGGGCCCAAAAGTACCCAAAGTGGCCCTAAGCATCCTAATTATTGCCTCAAAAACTGTTTTCCCATTAGAATTCACAAATTCATAATAATTGGCTAAAATACATAATTAGAGGCTAAAGTGGCACCTCTTAGAGAAGATTCTATGACAATGTAGGAGGGTACATCTATAAAAATGCCATCAATAAAATACGTTGTAAGCACCATAGGGATCGTATAAACATTAATTAAATGATATTATAGTCACCACTGAGAGCTGATTTCTATGATAAGGTAGGGGGTACTTCTATAAAAAATACCATCGATAAAATACGTAGGCACCACTAGGCTCGGATCAACTTATTGTGATTCAAAATTAGGTTAATCCCACTGGGGCTTAAAGAGCCCACAAGGGCTTGGAAGGATGCCCACAGAGCTTGGAAGAAGCCTGCGAAGGCCTGTAGATACCCGTAGAAGCTTAAAGAAGCCCACAAGTTAGAAGTAAAGGAAGCCCATGTTCTGAAGATGAAGGGAGCTCGAGCTTTGAAGAATGAGGAAGCCCATAGGTGTAAATGAAGCCAAAGAAGGCCAAGCCCACAATTTTTGGAAGAGATGAAAATGAAAAACCGATCCTTCTTATGCAGCCACCACAAGCATGGCCAAAATCGGTTAAAGTTAGTACCAAATATTCCCAAAAGAAGAAAAAAAGGCCCTTGAGCACATGATAGGAAAGAGACATGTTGATCAATAAAAAAATTGACAACTTATTTCTATTCTTTTACTATACATGATCTCATATAACAAAAAATTCATCATAGATCACCTTTTGGCATTGATCAGAAGCAGGTTGCACAGTTGAGCATGCAATTTGTATTTTAGAAACCATATCATAATTACCTTGGAGACACTCCTCATGAAATATCATCACTTGCTCTACTACATGTGAAGAGATACTAGTGATAATTCATTATACTACAAAAAACATAAGGTGCATTGAATTCGTCTTTATTGAAAAATAAGTAAATAATAAAAAAATAACTCAACCCCTAGGGAAAAAGAGTACTCGTTCACCTGGAAAATATGTGTAGCATTTTTGTAGTTCCAACTGGTGGTAATTTGTTTTGATGTTGCTCATTATTAGAAGAGGTGAATATTAAAAGTTGAACCTTCTTATGCAACCACCTCAAGCATGGCCAAAATTGGTCAATTTAGTATCAACTATTCCCATAAGATAAAAACAGTCCCCTAAGCACATGATGGGAAAGAGACATGTTAGTCAACAAAAAATTGACAACTTATTTCTATTATATTACTAGGAATGATCTCATGTAGAAAAAAAATCATCATAAATTACCTTTTGGCACTGAGAAGTAGGTTGCACAGTTGAGCATCCAATTTGTAGTTTAGAAACCATATCATAATTTCCTTGGAGACACTCCTCATGTAATAACATAACTTTATCTGCTACCTTTGAAGATCTAGACATATGAATTTATGGTCCACATATGTGCTATGAAACAACTGAAATTTTATCATCATAGTAATCAGAACGTGTAAAATAGTGAAACCAATAACCAGTGTTAATCATTTAAAGTGCCATTTAGCATATGATTTCTAGATCTGTCTATGTGATAGCATAGATATAAAATACTAACTTAATGAAAATTTAGTGCCAAGCTAACCATAATGTTATTATCATTCACTCAATCCTGTATGTAAGCTCTGAAATATGAAATCATCAAGTCCCTTACCATCATCCAGCTCTTAATAGCAATAATTAGTACTAAGAAAATCCAAAACAATACTCAGTAAAATAATGTCAGAATTATATCACTGTGCATTCAAAGATGTAAGGTTCTAGATCTCAGTAAAAAATCAGACTTGCATTTACCCAGAAAACTAATGTGAATAGGGCAGAAAACTAATCAAATCAATCACATATATTTCACAAAATACACCACCATCTAATTAGTTTGAAATACTAACTTGTTTTCTGTTTTAAGTGTGCATAGAAGGCAGCTAGGGCATATGAGGTCTGCAATAAATATTACAGACCTGTGTTTGATACAGGAGAGGGCTCAGATTGTGGGAGCAACAAGTCTGCGTTTTTAGGGTTTTACACATTTTTTTTTTAGGAATTTCTTTTTTGATAAAATAAAAGTTACAAAAACACATAAAAATTAAGTCTAAAACCTAAAAGAAACAAAAATAACCTAAGAATAATATTTACAAGTATACAACTCAAAAAATTTAGTTTTGAAAGATAGATGAACAATTAGGGTTTGAAAAATTAAAATTTCTTAACCTAGGGTTTCACCATGCCGAAATTATAGGAAGAAGGGCCGAAAAAAGTCTAATTTCTTCTACATGATTTTCTTTTATTTTTCTACTTTACTAAGAAGCATTTTTGTTTTATGTAGAAGGTTGTCTCCTAGTTTGGATGATAGTCTATAAGTAGTTATTTACTATTGGTTGTATCTCTTGTATCTTAATAGAATGAAATAGAATTTAAGGATAAATACAAACACATTAAGGATAAAGAACACGTCAAAACCCTTACCTTATCATTGTCCTTTCGCCAGATCCATTCTCCCATACAACTTGATAAGAGTTGTCCACGAGATGGATTTCCATCACCAAGACCTGCATAAATCATCAAAGACATAATTTTTATATGAGTAAATAATATATAAGAAACTAAACAGTCATTTAAATTCTACTACAAAGTCCCGTAGAAATCAATGAACCGTGAAATGTTAAATTTATTAACAATTTTTTAAGAAATAGACATGCATTTAAAAATTTACAACCATCTTTAATACAAGGTAATAAAAGAGTATTTATACCTTATTGAGCTCCTCTCTGTTTCGAGAACAATTTTATATTCTCTACTGAACAAGGCCAACCACGTGAAGGTGGAAGCTCATATGGCCCCTTCCCCCCGCTCACATCGCTCTCAATTCTGTTGATGTATTTGTAACTTCGGAATGTATTCTTCTATGTATCTTGTGTATTGTAACCCGATGTTTATTCTGGGATGTTTCTATTATGTATTTGAGTTATGTTGTCATGCCCCGATGTTCCGATCGGTAGGATTAATAATGTAAACAAGTCTTGTCAAGTCATTGTGGAAGTTCCCACAGTTTCAGGGCACTAGAGTTATTTTACACTCATTGAGATGTAGGCTCTAGTAAGTAATTGTTAAGTTGGGCCGACATGATTGAGTGCACTTCAAGTGAATGGAAGAATATAAATAGAGAGTGAGAGTCTCTCTATTTATCACTTGTACTACACATCACTCACTCACTCAAGTGTGGCGCATTAGTGAGGAAGGAAATACTGGGGCTAGACAGAAGAAGAAGACTACTGCTGTCGGGAGTGCATATTACTATTTTTGGGTCTTACATCTTGTGGTAATTCTATCTTGAGGAAGTTGCAGGGTTTTATCCATTTATGGTTTCCCCGATCAAAACATTGTGTTCATTGTCTCTTGTGTTTGATTGTTGTACTTGTTATTCTCTCAGTAAAGATCCTAACATAATGCTAGCTTAAATATTGAAAAACTAACATGGTATCAGAGCTAACCTGAGAAGAAGACATTGTGCAGCTACAGAAGCTAGGGATTCTTACTTTTTGGTTCTCTCTCCACAATCTATTAGCAAAAGTATGCTCGAATGACTCTCCATTGAAGGGCACATCTTTCTGTCGAAGTGGAATTTGATTCCGAGCATTTTCAATTTTCGATGCGGAAATTAGGGATTTCTACAGAAGAGGAGTGAGACCATCATAGGATTTTCTCCTCGTAAAAACCGAAGTTTAGAGACCTGGATCAAGAAATTTGGTTGGATACAACTCCAGGAAAGTCAAACCCTAATTTGACCTCGAGCTAGGAAAAACTCTAAATACTAAAACTAATAAGTTTTGGTACAGTCGCTATATTCCATGGTTGGTGAAGTCTCAGAAGCTGAAAATTACAGGGGCCAAATATAAAATCCTGATGAATTCTGTGTCCAAAAATACGCCTCATATTCGCTATATTCTGGGATATATGATCCCTCCAAGTTAGGGTTCCATCCTCTTCCAGAATTCATCCCTAAACAGGACACCTAGGGAGAATTGAAATATCTTGATATACAGAGGTCCAAATGGAATTCCTGAAGATGTTCCAGAAATTTCATAGACTCTAAGTTCGGTGGTCCAAAGAACAGGATTAGAAGATGAACCGGTGACACATGGCATGCCGTACAACTTCGCTGTTCTGAACAGTCCTATAACAGGTCACTTTGGGAAAAAGATAATAAGTCCCAAATGGTAAAACAAATTCTGATGAAACCTATGGTGTTAGATCAAATACATGCGAGGTTACCTCAGTACTAAATTTCAGACATAGATGATGAGTAATTTCAGAGATATCACAGAAACAGTAACAGGAGTTTCTGCAGAAGAAATTGGAAAATTAGGGCTTCCTGTTCCGGGAGCTTCCCTCCACTGTTTTCAGAAAATGAGTACATTAGATAGTTCCATTTGAAGAGATATATCTGTCTATCCAATCAGATATGGAAGATTCCAATTTTTGAAAATTAGGGTTTCTGTGACAAACCCTAGATCAGCCAACTACGGAACCAAGACGGACACCTCAAATTGGTAAGATCTAATCCTTTGCTATTTTCATTTGAGGTTCTCATTTCAAAGTGACCTATCACATCAGCTTGATGATAA
Source organism: Pseudotsuga menziesii (assembly GCA_001517045.1). Taxonomy (NCBI): domain Eukaryota; kingdom Viridiplantae; phylum Streptophyta; class Pinopsida; order Pinales; family Pinaceae; genus Pseudotsuga; species Pseudotsuga menziesii. Next base: position 313,035 of record LPNX010993340.1, read on the forward strand.
GCTTGGTGAAGTTGACAACTTCCAAGCATGGAAGTATATGATCTCTCTAAAGAAAATGAATGGGACAGCTACATGAGTAGAGAGGTTCCAGTTCTAGAGGGAGATGAGGCTAGAAGCCTTACACAAGAAGAACTTGGTCAAGGCCAAGAAGATCATGATTGATTTAGTCACAGATCAACTTGTACTACAAGTGTCTTCCTTAAAAGACACCAAAGATGTTTTGATTCCTTGACCAAGCTATTTGAAGGAAAGAACATAAATCAGAATATGACCTTAAGAAACCCATTGAAGAATGTGAAGATCCAGAATGCAGAGACCATGCAGTCATAAGAGTCTCTCAAATCAAAGAACAACTTGAAGCGGTGAAGAATGCAGAAGTGGTGATGGCCATTTTGAATGGCCTCCCAGGATCATGGGATTCATTCATTCAAGCAATGTGTGGCAAAAGGAAGTGATTACTTTTAGCAGACTTCGAGAAGAAGAAGAAGCTCGAGAAGAGAAGGTGGGAGAAACTGAAGATCAAGCTCTCACCATCCAAAGAAGATCCCTCAAGCGATGAGGAATATGAAGAACTCAACTCTTGAAGAACTTCTTATCGATTCTAGCATTTGGATAAGAAATGATGCTATCATGAATGAAGAAGACAATGAAGCTGAAGGCTTAAGAAGCAGTCTACCCACGAAACAAATAAAGATAAGTATTCAATTGTCATTTCATGTTATTGTTTTGTTATGCATTTGTTTATATTTAGTTATTGTATTATGCATGATAGGATGTTTGCATTAATGACAGTATACTATTAATATGCATGTGATGGGTAAGTAGCTCATGGTGCTATACAAATTCTCCATTGCTACTTATCTAGAACGAAACCTCTTTGCTGACATATTGGATTAGTGCACAATCTCAATGTTGTCCTGGTAGAGATGGAAGGCATCTAGAAAGTTTCAATGAGATATGGATGAATGTTGTATTGGCTAAAGTAGTTGCATGATCATATATTTATGCATAAGAACTTGCCAATATAAATATTCCTTATGAAATTTTATAACCATACAAATGCATTTGACTTGTAGGAAAGATCGCATACATAATCACCTGCAAGCAAAGAAGGATGAAACTTGTTCCAAAGAACAAGTGAAGACAGTTCAAGATGAAGAATAATATGATGAATGCAGTGACATCATTGATGCATAATATTCCAACTATGAAGAAGTAACCAAGAAGACCAATTCAAGAAGAATGATGTCTAGGATGCATTATCGAGACCTGAAGAGAAGTTCGTAGTTCCATCATGCAGTAGATGGAAACATCGTGGGATACAAAGAAAGATTCGTAGCACGAGGCTTCTCATGAAAAGAAGACATAAACTAAGAAGATATATTTGCAGCCATTGGAAGTGAAGTCACATGACATGCATAATCATGTGTGCAAATGAAAGAAGGCATTGTACGAGTTCAAAAGACACCCATGAAATAACACATACATGATGAGCTTGATGAATATCTTAACCTTTGCTACAAGGTTGATAAAAGATGACAAGCTCACAGATGGATGTGAGAATAACTTTTGAAAAATTTCAAGATAGAGGATCTCGGTATCCAGTGATCCTAGATGGATACTACTTGTCACTCCGGTACAGAATGTTTCAGTGCATAAAGTATAGAAGACAGAGGGAGTATGATGCTCCGCTTCCGAGGGAGTGACTACAGAATATCTTGAGGTTCGACATGGTATGACAGGATGGACATATTACTGATGACTCTAAGATTTACTGAGAGTAAATTGGATTCCAACCTTTGCTTCAAGGTTGAAGGCGGAAGACCAGTGATGCTACTGTTATATGTCGATGCACTATTTTCTAGGAATGGAGTCATGGAAAAGGGAAGTATGTAGTAGAGAACCTGAATAGGTTCAGGATGATGGACTGCATGACCACACCTATGGCATCAAACCTGAAGCTATTGAGTGATGCTTCATCAGAGACGGTTGATGCTACGATGTATCATTAGATGATTGGGTCCTTGTGACCAGATATTTGCTTTGCTGTGAACACATTGAGACATGTTCACGTGATGGTTTCAAAGCATGTAGGGGTACAGTTGATTATGGGCTCAAGTATGATGCGAATTAGAATATTAACCTCGAGGGTTATGTTGATTCAGATTGGGTAGGTAGTGCCATCAACAGGAAGAGTACTTCAGGATGTTGCTTCAGTATGGGATCAGGTGTGATCTCTTGGTTTAGCAGGAAGCAATCCTGTGTGGCACTGAGTACAGCTGAAGCAGAGTATGTTGTAGCTTGTTCAGCAAGTTGTGAGGCAGTATGGTTGCGGAAGCTACTATCTGATATATTTGATCTCCAGTTGGATGCTACTTGTATACATTGTGACAACCAGAGTTGCGTGAAGTTGTCAGAGAATCCAATGTTCCATGACAAGTCGAAGCATATCAAGATCAAGTATCACTATATCAGGGATATGGTGCAAAGAGGAGCAGTGAAGCTCCACTATGTTGCGATGGAGGAACAACTAGCTGATGTATTGACGAAGCCATTGGCTAGGCTGAAGTTCGAGTACTTCAGAGAGAGACTTGGTGTTCTCCAGATCGAGGTTCCATCCAAGAGAAAGTGATGAGATCCAAAGCCATTCTGACGAGCAGGTTAGATGTAAGGGCTGAGCCATTCTGTCATGGTGAGAGGATTTAGTTCCTTCCATGTCAGATATGAGTGCTAGAGATCCAAAGCCATTTTGACGAGCAGGTCAGATGTAAGGGCTGAGCCATTCTGTCATGGTGAGAGGATTTGGTTCCTTCCATGTCAGATATGAGTGCTGACTGCCATTTTGGGAATGGAGGCAACTCGTCAGTTACAAGGAACACTTAGTCAGGGACTGAGAGAGCCATTTTGACATGGTGAGAGGATTGGTTCCTTCCATGGTCAGATGTAAGGGCTGAACCATTCTGTTCATGGCTAAAGGATTTAGTTCCTTCCATGTTAGATGTGAGTGTTGGCCATTCCGATGAGCAGGTCGGATGTAAGGGCAACTGGAACTCTCAGAGAGAGTGGAGGCACCTGGTCCGTTGCTAGGTAGCTTAGTCAGGGACTGGGGGCCATTCTGACGAGGGTGTAGGATTCAGTTCCTACCAGGTCAGATGTGAGTGCATGCCATTCTGTTGAGTAGGATAGATGTAAGGGAAACTGCCACTCTCAGGGAGAGTGGAGGCACCTGGTCTGTTACCAGGTAGCTCAGTCAGGGACTGGGGGCCATTTTGAAGAGGGTGTAGGATTCATTTCCTACCAGTTCAGATGTGAGTGCACGCCATTCTGTCGAGTAGGATAGATGTAAGGGCAACTGCCACTCTCAGGGAGAGTGGAGGCACCTGGTCCGTTACCAGGTAGCTCAGTCAGGGACTGGGGGCCATTCTGATGAGGTTGTAGGATTCAGTTCCTACCAGGTCAGATGTGAGTGCATGCCCTTCTGACGAGTAGGTCAGATGTAAGTGCAGAGCCATTTCATAGATGGTAGTTGATGTGCCTACCATGCTGGTGAATGTGAGTGCTGGGCCTTTCTAATGTGATTGTATTTTACTACATGATCAGATGTGAGTGCTCGGCATGCCTTTTTGATGAGCAGGTCAGATATAAGTGCTAGGCGAAGACCTACCTGGTGGCTAGTCCTACAACTAACATGAAAAAGGGCTGGCTCTGTAGAACTTCCCATGACAAGATTAGTACACACATGATGCTGACTAGAGATGATCCAGATCGAGCTATGATCCAGATCTAGTTATGATGACTCCGAGAGATCCAGATCGAGTGATGATCCAGATCCAGAAGTGATGATCCAGATCGAGAAATGATCCAGATCCAGATCCAGATCGAGTGATCATCCAGATCTAGTCCAGTGATGATGATCCAGATCGAGTGATGATCCAGATCTAGTGATGACGTTATATGATGATCTAGATCGAGAGATGATCCAAATCCGATGATGAAGATGACTTGAAGATGAAGATGACTTGAAGAAGAAGATGATCCAGTTGATACAGAGAAGAAGACTAGCGCTGAAAATTATGTTGAAATAATACCTTCCTAGTTAAGAGGGAGTGTTGATGTATTTGTAACTTCAGAATGTATTCTTCTATGTATCTTGTATATTGTAACCCGATGTTTATTTCAGGATGTTTCTATTATGTATTTGAGTCATGTTTTCATGCCCCGATGTTTCGATCATGAGGATTAATAATGTAAACAAGTCTTGTCAAGTCATTGTGGAAGTCCCCACATTTTCGGGGCACTAGAGTTATTTTACACTCATTGAGATGTAGGCTCTAGTAAGTAATTGTTAAGTTGGGCCGACATGATTGAGTGCACTTCAAGTGAACGGAAGAATATAAATAGAGTGAGAGTCTCTCTATTTATCACTTGTACTACACATCACTCACTCACACAATTGTGGTGCATTAGTGAGGAAGGAAATACTGGGGCTAGACAGAAGAAGAAGACTACTGCTATCGGGAGTGCATCTTACTGTTTTTGGGTCTTACATCTTGTGGTGATTCTATCTTGAGGAAGTTGCGGGGTTTTCTCCATTTATGGTTTCCTCGATCAAAACATTGTGTTCATTGTCTCTTGTGTTTGATTGCTGTACTTGTTATTCTCTCAGTAAAGATCCTAACATAATGCTAGCTTAAATATTGAAAAACTAACAAATTCCCCATACCCAATAAATGATGTTGTTTACATAGAAAACATATAAACATTCATGCATAACTAGGATAGTCATCAAAACATATAAACATAAAAACATTGAAGCATAATGAGGTAATTCATATAAACAATGTTTTAGACTAACAACATCGATATACATCCAAATACAAGTCATGGATTTATACATCTATGTTTTCTTTTATTTCTGTTTTTTGCATTGTAATAACTAACGATAATTGGGATATTATCATCATCATTTGGTGGAATATCTACATGTTCTTCTAGTGTTTCTGTTTCCATGCCCTCATGTATCATACTTCTTGTATGTCATTGAGTAGGGCGTGGAGGCATTTCTGAAGGGGCATGAACTGCAACAACGAAAATGGGCATATCAATATGTTGAAATATTATTGAAATTAATAGTTCATCATTTTAATTAAAATTACAATATTTCTCTTTACCTATCTATGTAGATGTGACAGCTGTTATGTTAATTGTTTCTCTACTTGCTAATTCCTCTTGCGGTTCACCCTCCTGAGCTTCACGGTCTTCCATTAAAATAAGAAAATTTATAAGTATATGTTAGGAAATAAATATCTATAATCACAGTAGATATTTCTATTTCCAAAGCACACATACCATAATGGGCACTCTGCTCCCCACTATCATAGGACATGCACACCCCAACATTAGCTGGTACGTGCCGGGTACCATTGGATTCGCTGCTGTGGTTTCACTGTTGCTTAAAAGAAAACATAAATATTTAGTTATGGGTGATATAATAAAAACTGAATAGACTTTAATAGTATACTGCAATGATGTCCTTATTCATTTTCTTTACCTGCATTTGCATCATTAGGGAGATTGGAGTCTGCCCCAAGCTTTTCCGATATTCAATGACACTTTTAAAACCATACTTGAAACCAATATTTAGGTCTTCCTTGGTGGCAACATCTTGGAACGTATTTCCCTACAATGCAAAACACATATAAAATTTCCAGTATCAAAAACAGATATTTGTTCGCTACTTTCAAATAAATATTCCCCATAATTAATCATTTAATTCTTACAATTCAGGATCTTAGTTTTCTATAGCCACCCTGACCCAGTCTATGTTTCTCGTGCTTTTCCACTCTAGCCTTGGTTGCTTTGGAGGTGTCTGGTAGCCTATATATGAAAATTTTGAAAAATGTTAGATATCAAAATTCTTGCTTAAAACAAAAAAGAAAAAAATAAATGAGCATATTTCACTAAAAAGATGATATGTGTTGTA
>LPNX010993340.1:324017-339164 GCA_001517045.1 Pseudotsuga menziesii
GACATTGTACCTGTAGGTGTATTTCTCCTTCTACCCTTACCCTTACCCTTACCCTCATCTCCTTTGACACCCTTACCTTCACCCTCACCACCTTCTTCACTGGAAATTTTTTTCCTCTACTTTGTTTTTTAAGTTTTAAAGTTTCATAGATCCTTGCTAACCTTATTCCTTTTGGCTTATCGGCTTCCCTAGAAATGGTTTTTCTCAAATCAGAAATTATTGATTCTAATTCTCCAACTTTTTTCCATGGATTCCCTCCCACTATTTCAACTTCAACTGATATTCTTGTACTACCTTTTCATATTCTTTAATTTTCTTCTCCATTACCTGTAAATGACCCATTTCTATCCTCACTGGTGGTACATTGAGAATAGGTGGTCTTTTTTTCAACTCTTCTTTGAGTTCACTCGCTTTAGCATTAGCTTTTTCCAAAGCCTCTTCATACACAACCCTCACAGACTGAATTTCTTTTTCAGCATCATCATTGTTTTTTTCTACTTGTTTGGATAATAATTTAACCATTTCTTCTTTCCCTTTTATAATTCTATCCTCTTTGAATTGATTATCCACAACTTTCTTCTGCAACACTGCTATATGTTTTAGGCATTGTAAAATATTATCATCTTTTCTCAAGCACTCTTTCGCCCAATTGCATATATAGGAATCTTGTTCCTTGAAATGCTCTATTTTATCATATAGGATGAACACATACCTACTATCAAACTTATATGATGCAATGTCTAAATGCATAGAGGAAGCCCCTGATTTTGATTTAGAAGAACAATCATACTCAATTGCCAACTATTTAGGAGGAATTATATCAAGAAACTGTTGAGGAATGGAAAAGTGAGCAGTAGTTTGTTCCATTTCATTTCTTGTCACCTCCTCCCAATGACCTCTATCTACATGCCCCTTAAACTCTTTCAAAGTTATGGCAGCACGAACTTCATCATTTGTGACGAAATCAGGATAATGTACTCGTAATTCGCCATGGTGCTCAGGAATTTGTACTGGCAATTCCTTGTTCTGTTTAGCATGGTGTAATGGTAATTCCCCATGGTTCTCAGGATATTGTACTAATTCCTCATTCTGTTGAGGAGACTATACTAGAAATTCCTCATTATGTTCCCTACTTTTATGTTTCCTAACGTATGTTTTATGAACAGGTGGTTTTGGAAAAGATATATTTCCATGCTGGTGGATATCACCAATCACTGTTTAAGTAGCATGGGGTCGACATAAATCAATGATTTTTTGAAGTGTGCCCGAGAAACTAAATTTAACCTTCCCTAATTGGCTCTCTTGCAGGGTAGAGTGGAGTTTCTTAGCAAGTATATAAGGAATATCTACAGGTATATCTTCCACCCAATGTATCACTACCCGCATACATTCACCCGAAGGTCATCCTTGTGATGATTCAGAATTGTCCTAAGGACAATCTGAATCAAAGTTTTGTATATTCTGAGAGGGACATCTTGCATTTTAAACCATTCCTTGGAACATTTACTTCTCACCCACAAATTTTACTGTCCAATTGGTTCTTCTCTTGTCTGAGGGTTTTCCTTGATCTTAAAATCGCTCCCCCTCTACATGGAATATTTGTAGCTCGAGCAACCAAATTAGGGTTGAGGTATACCTGTTTCCCAAAAATTATGAGTTCCGTATTCCCAACATCATATTTCGAAATTGCCTCATCTATCTCCTCATCAACATAACTAAACATTCCCCACAAAAAGTTGAAAACTTATGCTTTCCTCAGGATAGTTTCCATACCTGGTGGCCACATCTTTGCTTCTCTCCATGCATTAGAATTCTCTTGGAATTTTTTTACTGTTACCCTATAATTTGTGGATGAATGTGTTTCAACTAGGTTGCATAGGAGGATTCCTGCATTTCAGCTGTGCTCGTCATGCTGGACACCCCTTTTTGAAGTTCGGCCATGGTTATTTAGGTTCAAAGTGGAGGTGAGGTGATGCACGCATACTGTATTTCAGGCTCACAAATTCTCCCTGCAGACTGATTTTTAGGCTCACAAATTCTGCCCGCAAAGAGGTTTTCAGCAACAAATCAACTCTTTTCTTGGGTATGCACTTTGCACAAATTCTATTTGACTCTTCATAACTATCACACCTTTTCATAAAAAAAATTTATAAAAACATTACAAATTTGTCTATTTAATTTTGTTCCATCATGAATGATTCATTCTAACCATGTCTTCATGCAAATTAATTGTCTTTTTTTTTTGCAGGGGTTTTACTAGCTTTGGTGATCCTCTAGAACTAGCATTATGCCAAAACTCCGATAAGAATGGCAGTCTTTACTACCAACGAAAATAACGTGCAATTATTAAGCCCACGATCACACATATGACTGTCGTGCGAACATTTTAAAAAAATATGTTTATAAACCGACGAATTGTCATCCTCTTAAAATGTCAATAAATGACCATTATTGCTTCTTCCAAAAGGTAGGGAGCCTGACAAGTCATCCTGAGCTCCAGGATGGTGACTACTCATGGAGTCCAAGCACCTAGAGCCCCCACCATACCCTTGCACTATGTGTCGATCATCATGATCGTCATACATAAAAACCTCTATTAGTTTTTACACAGGCATCACGGATTGAGAGATATGAAGGGGTATATGAGACCCATTTTTTAGAAATCCTCCAAAAATAGGAAAAATATTATTTTGCATATTAAGAACAAAAAAATGCCTAAGTGTTAAAATAAGAAAGTTGAAAAGGAATTTGGAAATAAAAACTTATAAATATCATCATGTGAACATAAAATATATAAAAACATGCCTCTACTCTTCAACAATTAAATATCATTCATCTTGTTCTTCATCCAACTCAACATCTGTATTAGGATTTGGTTCAAAATACATATTTATGAAAGGCTCATTCACATCAACATCATCATCAATGGAATCTTCACCAATATAGTCATCGACATCATCAATGGCATCTTCACTAATATAGTCATCGACATCATCAATGAGATCATCATCTACTACATTTGGATGATCAACCTCTTCAACTTCTTCATCTAACACATCGAATGCAGCCACCTGCTCCTGATCTGAATCATCATCGTCATCTTTGTCTTCATGATTATCTTCATCATCTACATGATTATACTTTACATGTCTTCCACTTGGATCGTATCTAACAACGTATGACCAACCTACTTTACCTGGTGCCTCTGAGTAAAAAACTTGCTCACATTGACTTGGAAGAACATAAGGCTCTGTACCAGGGTGAGAATTCCCTTGTATTAACCATGGTAAATCCATTAGAAGGCTCAATAACAATTCTTTCAGGATCACGTTCATGCATCCGTATCCTGTACCACTTCACCTCAATTAAAACTATTTTAAAGGAATTAAAATCACACTCAATTCAATTATGTCCTCCAAATGCCCATAGTACCTATTCTCAGTTTCTTATGGATGTTTGCCACTTCTAGAGGAAACAATGATGACCTTAAACACTGCAGTTATCCCACAATCCGAGGATTTCATCTTATCATCCAACATTTTGATACGAAATTTATGACCATTACACCACATAGCCTTGTGATGTTTCAACTGTAACATTGACAACAAGTAAAAAATACATTGTGAATTAATAAACGTCATATACGACTTAGAAAATATATTTGAAAAATTAAACAAACCAAATACATTGAAAAAATGGGAAGTAACTAGAAAAATGCAGGTAAACAATTTACTTGCCATTTTATCTTTTAAACCATAGGCTAAATCAACTTCCCTTTGCGACATAAGATCAGAAAATTGATGTCGATGATGATGAGTTATTTTAATCATCTTAATGACCCCTTCCCATGATAACCTACAGAATCATTCTTCACAGAATTCTATCCAATGCTCCATCCAATTAAGGCTGTTTGCAATGTATAAATGTAAAGCATCCCACACTCAAGCAACTATATGAAAAAATAACAATTCATTATCATTAATTAGATATCATTACATGCATAGTTTAATATAGTTGAATATGCAGGATTAATAAAAAAATAACAAATTAGTATGATAAGATAAAATTGGAAAAATACATGTGTAATATATTAATTCCACAAAATCTAATAATTACCTTTCACGGTCCTCATTGTACCTTTCCCCAATAGGACCTCCCCTTCAAATTTGTTGATGGAGTTGAGATGCCAAATGCGAGGCACATTCATATTTTCTGCTAATTTAGGTATATATTCACTAATATACACCATGCATTGATATAACATATATCCCTCAACCATAGAACCCTCAGGACGTGATCTTTTTCTAACAAGATCCTTCAACGACCTCAACTGCCTCTCCACCATCCACATCGACCTTGTGTGTACCGGTCCACATATTTCAATCTTCTCAACTTGGTGTGTGAGGTAGTGTTCTTATGCATTGAAAAATGCTGGAGGTAGATACTGTTGCATTTCACACATTAGTCAGGGAATTCCTCTCTTCCAATACCTTATATCTTCTTTATGGATTTCTTTTGAGGAAAGCCACCTACAAATGATGCAATAAAATAATATCAAGCCATGTATAAAATTTGTGGGAAAAACATAATATGTCAATAAGTTCTGCTACAAATCATGGACCAAGTACATTTTCCATATAAAACATTACTTACCTCATGTATTTTCCAAGAACATAAATAATTTGTTTTATGTTGTTGTCAAAGTCGTCTGGGAGAGATAAAGTAGAACATACTATATCAAAAAACACATAATTATTTTTTATTTCCAAATAAGAGAATTAAATTAATAAAATAGTGCATACCAATAAGCAAATATATTAAAAAATCACAATTACCTTAATAAATGTATGCGAGTCATGTGTTTTAACCCCGCCAAAATCACCTTTTTTCGTTAAGGTATTCTTTATGTTAGATGAAAACCCTGACAGAAACCTGATTTTTCTGATGACCTCTTTTACAATATTGCTCTGTTGCTCCATCAAGCACCAAGGAAGACTAATATTCCGTTGATTGCCATCACCATTAGAATTAATGATCACACTTTTCAATGCGTGATTAGCTTCTACAAATATTTCCAATTCTTTCTTTGCCAGTCCTTCCATCTAATATTCACCATAACAATCCTGTTATGTTCTTCCCAATATGCATTGTATCAAACAAATGAGCTATTTGTAGGTGCTCGTAGTATGGCAACCTACTGAATTGCATCGGGTAAATTTTCATTCCTCGTGGAAGCCCATTCGTGCCTTAATGAAATTCATGAAACATCAAAAAAAAAAATTAACACTAATTAATCAATATAGGTACATACCGCGCTGAACATAATTCACTAAAAAAAACAAAGATTTATATAATATATGATACAAGTTGAATGTGATTATCATTGATGTCAAAGGAGTTCAGTGAATGACAAAAGGATAACCAAAGACATGATGGCAAGGTAAACTCAGTGAAAGACAAAGGAATTACAAAGTAAGTAATGACATGAAAAGTATGATGATGTGGCATGTATGGTGAGGCTGGAAATACACATAATGGTGTTCTGGTGCTATTAGGAAGTCAGTGTTGTAGTCTGATATCATTTTGTCAACTTTGTGAAACTTTGGAAATTGACTAAGTATGAAAAAGTAGTCAAAACTACTCTAAGAGAAATCCCTCCATAATTCATGGTTTGAATAGAATGCACACACCAGAATATCAGGCTATAGCTTGTTGAATTGGCTATCTATCCATGGTCTCAATTTTCCTTAATCATTTATGAGGAGAAAGTTATAAGTCTGCCAAAATAGGGTTTTAGGATAAACTTTGGAGAAATTCTTGGACATGGCTAAGTGTTGGAAAACTGGTCCAGGTGGCCTTTGATCCATGACATTTGATAAATTTATTTTCACAAGGACATCCCTTGGCAGGAATTTCCAAACGAACTCTCAAAATCTTGTTCTCAACACTTAGGAAATTTTCTTGTGTTTCTCAATATGCAAAATAGTATTTTTCCTACTTTTGGCAGATTGATATTTTTCATATGTGACCATTGTAAGTCATCCTGAAAGTATGGCTGGATAGCCATTTCAACAAAGAAAAAATCCATGCCAATTTATGAACCTATTGACATACACCCAACATCTGGCAGGCATTTGAAAGTGGTCTTCCAAATGGCTTATTGACACAGAAAAATCTCTTCAAACCCTAAGTCACCAAGGTAATTTTATTTTTTTCATCAAAATTGGAGAGTAATACATCCATAATGTGAGGAATATCATGCTAACTCAACCGATCCAATCTTCTCTCCTGCAACCTCATCATCTAATCTTAGCGGGCATTTTACTAGGATAGTGCAAATGAAGGTGAGAGGCACTTTTGGCAGATTGATATCTTCCTCCTCAGAGACTCTTTGGGAAATATAAAACCATGGTTGGATGCACCAACCAACATAATAGATCCCAACCAACATAATAGATCCTATCACTTTCAGATAATTTTTTGCATGATCCTATCATAGGTGGCACACATTTCCTTGAGGCCACTTAGGCAGAATTTACCAATAATTCCATAGACAATTTGTCCAAAATCTAAGGTGGATTTTTCATTTCACCCAAAACCTGAACTAATTCTACTAGATGATGTATTGCACCTTACTGAGTACACCTATGCTAATTTCACTCCCATAATCATCTTCATTTTCCCTAGGCGGGCATTTCACTGAACTTTGGTGTAAGATTGTCTGAAACCCTATTTTGGCAGATCTGTATCTTCTTCCTCAAGCATTATCAAACCAATGTGACAACATGGTCAGGTAGAAAAAACCTACACCTACAGGATGACCATGTGGGGTGGTCATTTTCTTCAACTCACAAATTATGGCAGGCATTTCCCTAGAGAAATTCTGACTAATTTGACCAAAAAACCTTCTTTTGGGAGACATGTATCTTCTTCTTCAAGGAGTTTTTCTGAGAACCGTGGCCATGGTCAGATAGATATTTCAACAAACTATGGGATGGCAGGTCATGGAGGGAATTTTATTATTCTTATGAATTATGGTGGTCATTTTCATAAGGCAACTGCTTTAGGGTATTTTTTCAACACTTAGTCAAAATCCCCAAATTATCATACCGTTACCAACTACTACTAGAATGCAACAATGACATCATGAGACATTAGGACACCAACATGTGTTTTTCAACCTCATCACACATGCCATATCAACACTTCTTTTTTCATTAATGACCTCCTTTGACATCAATGACAACCATACTCAACAATGTCCTTGTGCTAATAAAATTCATAGGGCGACATAGATATGTTCCTTGTTAAAGTGGTTATCCACCCATGCTTTCAATTTTCCTTATGATGGTCACATGTGGAAGAAATCAATTTGCCAAAGTAGGAAAAATATTGTTTTGCATATTCAGAAATTTGGCTAAGTATTGACCAATATTCCAACAATACATAAATAATTTGGCATACCTTAACGATTTCTATTATATTCCAAGTTCCATAGGTGAGGTGTCATTCTTCATGGTTTTTTTCCATTCTCTTCTTTACCATTGAATTTTGCTTTGTCTGTAGTTTGATAACTATGGTTCTTAGGCAAAAAGTGCCTATATTCATCAAACACTTCCTTTACTAAACTCCTTGAATGACGAGATTTTATCCTGGGACCGCAAGTTGGACATGCAAATTTACCCTTTGTTTGAATACCTACAAGAAATATGAATTAGTGTAGTGAATTAGAATTACCATTTAAAATAATGCATGATATTTTCAATAGATATATATAATATTAAAGAACAAAAGAAAGTAACAATATACCACAAAAATGTGTTAACCCAGGATCATCATGAATTGTCCATCCAAGTATTCCATGGAATTGAAATCGTCTTTGCCCTATTGGTCTAGATATGTCATACATAGTGACGCCAACCCATAACTTCAACAACCCATCGATAAGAGGCTCAATATATATGTTCATATATTTAACGTGGTACTTACCTAATTGGTCCAACATACATGATTAATTATATTTATCTATATGTCGTTATATATAAAAGACATAATTATCATGCATGAAACAAAGAAATGAAATATTTTGTGATCAAACTTTCAAGTAAAAAAATACAAATTAATTAAATACCTGGAAAAATCAATGCCAACATTGTGTTCCCTCTCTTGACCGACATCCAAGGAGGAAGGTTATTGTTTATAATAAAAACAGGCCACACTGAGTAGGTAGAATGAAGCACTCCAAATGGATTGACACCATCAGCTACCAACGAAAGTTTAACATTACGAGGTTCTTCTTTGAAAATTGGCCACTTTTCTTCGATGTACCTAAATGCAAACCCATCTGCAGGCATTCGAAGAACATCGTCTTGAATTCTATTCTTTGCATGGAAATCCATAAACGGTGCTATACTTTGACACCTGAACAACCGCTAGAGACATGGAATTATCAGAATATAATGAAGAACTTTGTGAGGAACCTTTTTTGTCACTTTATTGGTTCGATACCTACTTGTTTGACATTGTGGGCATTCATTTTCTAATTCATATTGTCCATAGTATATGATATGATCATTAGGACATGCATCAATATCTTGATACACCATTCTAAATTCTTTCATAATCACATATATCTCTCGATATGTGCGTGGTAAAATATTTGGCGTTGGTAATAGAAATTCACCTAACAATCTACAAAATTCAAAAGAATAAGTCAATGTAAACAATATTAATCATCAATATCGCATCCATTCTTTACAAACTAGATAAAAATAGCAATATAGGAAAAAAGTCAACCCTTTATGTACATGTGAACATCCATACATAGATAATGTGGAAATTGAACCTAGGTGTTAGAACAATTACACTCACAAAAATTGTCAATTACACATGCAAATTACTCACAAAGGAGACTGAATATGGAGAAGAACACTAATCTGTATTGAATAAGTGTAAAATAGCCAACCCTGTGAAGTCATAGGCTTCCATAATAAATAATTACATGAGAGATTCGAATGCATGAATATGCCATTCGAAGTTGGTCAAAACTAGGCTTACTAAATCTAAGCAAATCCCCCATATGTGCATAAAGCAATTTCCAAATCTGTCTAGGAGCTCACGAATTGGCAAAATCAATTAGGCAAGCTAATAGATGATGGAAGGACAACTAATACATGCTTTATTTAGGAGAAAAGAGTGGAGGATGATGAGGACAAAAAAAAAGTTAACTTCACAAAGTCAAACTTTCCCAATTTCCTTAAAACTCAGAAAAAGCAAGCAATAAACCAGAAAAAGCAGACATGCGCTAGGAAGGCTAGGAATAAAGTAGATTTGATTCCAAGTGGTTTCCCAAGCACTCCATGACTCAAATTTATCAATTTTTACCACTTTGGATGTGTGGAGGACAACTTGCATAAGGTGGAATATGGAAACTAGGCAAATAAGACAAAAATTGGATTAATTAATGTCTAAGGTAGCTAACTATGGGTTGATTATTCTAACACCCCCCATTAAGTCTGACTTATGAGTAAAATATCAGAAAATTATAGGGCCTAGCAACAAGGCTTAGTCACCCTTTACATACTGGATGTCCATTTAACCAAGGAAAGAGGCAAAAACCCAGTGGGAAAAATACTCCCTTAAACATGGACAGTAAAACAAAATTTGAAAATCTTGTCATCACTCATGATTCACAGCATGATCAGCAATCCCCTGTAGCGATTTGAGATTGCTGAATGTCTTCTCACAAAAAAATTTGGTGAAGATATCTGCTACTTGTTCTGAAGATGAACAGAAGAGTAGGTGAATGGTGCCATCATGCACAAGCTGTCTGATGTAGTGCATATGGATCTCAATGTGTTTGGTTCTCTATCTCTGAACTGGATCATTGCAGATTTGAATGGTACTCTAATTATCACAATAGATAGTAGTTGAGTATTTTGATTTGAAGCAACACTCACCAAGTAACCCCTGCAACCATAAACATTGAGTTGCTGCATTTACAACTCCTCTGTACTCTGCTTCTATAGATGAGAGTGCAATGGAACTCTGTTTCTTGCTTGACCAGCTGATTGGACCTTCAACAAGCATGAACACATATCTTGATGTTGAATTTTGATCTGTGTTGTCACCTACCCAATCACTGCCAGTAAACCCAATCAAATCAAGATCAGATTTAGCTTTGTAGAAGATCCCATGAGTCCTTGTTCCCTGAACAAAGTTAAGGATCCTTTTGGATGCTCTCCAATGTATCTCATGAGGCTGATACATGTATCTTGAAGCCACACTTACTGCATAAGAAATATCAGGTCGAGTATGTATAAGATATAGCAAACATCCAATCAATTGCCTATACAGTGTATTGTTTACCATATGTGAAGAATCAGCTTCTTCAAGCTTAACTCCTGAAAGGAAAGGAGTCTTGCTTGGCTTGCAATCCTTCATGTTGAATTTGTTCAGAAAATCCAAGGCATACTTGGACTGATGCACTTTTATTCCATCTTTGGTTTGAGCAATCTTGAGCCCCAAGAATTGGCTCATTAAGCCCAAATCAGTCATTGAGAAGGCATGGTTCATTGCATCCTTTAAGGAGGCAATTTTATCCTTTGAGCTTCCTATAATGAGAAGGTCATCAAAATACAAAACAATGATCATTAATGAACCATGAATCAGCTTCAAATAGACATCTAGATCTGACTTGCATCGAACAAATTTCAGTGATAGCAGAAATCTATCAATCTTGGCATACCAAGCCCGAGGGGCTTACTTAAGCCCATACAATGAATTCTTTAGCCTGCACACAAGAGATGGATTAGTAGAAAATCCTTGATGCTGCTGCATGTAAATATCTTCAGTGAGATCTCCATTCAGGAAAGCACACTTCACATCCATGTGATGTACCTCCCACTGCTTTGAAGCTACAATGGCTAAGGCTAGCCTGATGGAGTCCATCTTTGCCACTGGTGCAAAGGTCTCATTGTATTCTATGCCATGTACCTATGAGTATCCCTTGGCTACCAATATAGCCTTGTATTTTAGAGGTGAACCATCAGCAGCAAATTTGTTTTTGTAAGCCCACTTACACTGAACTAGCTTCCTCCCTGGGGGAAGATCAACCAGCTCCCAAGTGTTGTTCTTCTGGAGTGAGCTGAACCCTTCTTTCATGGCTGTTTGCCATCTTGGGTCATTTTATGCATATTCATATGTCTGTGGGTCTAATTCAACCATCAGATAGCATTTCTCTGCAAACATAGGATCTTTCATGCACAGAGCACTCTCAAACTGAGATCTAGTCCTCTTAGGATCATTAGGATTTCCAGCTAGTTCTCCAGCTGCATGAATGGTCTTTGCTTCCCATTTTGGTCTTTTAGGAATGTTAGGAACTGCAATTAAATCATCATTATCATACATATCAGAATCAGCAAGTTCAACTATCTCTTCACTTACATTCAAAGGTTCTGGTGGTGAAGAGGATTCTCCAACTTCCACTGCTGCTAGGGGCTCTTCTTGGAACTGAACACACCTTTCAATGAAGGATTTGTTTGTGCTCAAATTGATCAGCTTGTACCCTTTTGAATCTTTAGAGTACCCAACAAATAGACACTCTTGGCTTTGGGGCTGCAAAGCCTTCCTCTTTTCTGTTGGAATTCTAGCCCAAGCCCTTGAGCCAAAAATCCTAAAATGGGTCACATCTGGCTAGTGCCCAATCCATGCTTCGAAAGGAGTCATACCATCAAGATGTTTATGAGGCACCCTATTCTGGATATAGGCTGCGCATTTTATAGCTTCAGCCCAAAAATTTGGTGGCAAAATCTTAGCCTCCATCATGCATGTTGCCATCTCTTTCAGTGATCTGTTCTTCCTCTCAGCAACACCATTTTGCTATGGTGTGTAAGGGATAGAATGTTGCATCTGAATACCTGCATCTGCACAATATTGAATGAACTCAGACTTGACATACTCACCACCATTGTTAGATCTGAGGACCTTGAGTTTCCTCCCAGACTGGTTTTCAACCAAAGCCTTAAAGACTTTGAAGATTCCAAAAACTTCATACTTGTGTTTCAGGAAGTAAACCCAGCAATACCTGGAAAAGTCATCTATGAATGTCAATGCATACTTGGCCTGACTCATTGACATATGAGGAAATGGGCCAGCAACATCACTGTGGATCAACTCAAGAGGTGCAAAGGTTCTCTCATGACTAGCTTTCTCAAATTTATGCTCTGGGTGTTTTCCTAAGATGCAACCTTGACAAAATCCTTTGGAAAACTTAATCTTTGGTAACCCTATGACCATTTATTTTTCACTAAGATCAGAAAGATACTTGTTATTAATGTGGCCAAATATTTCATGCCAAATATTGCTTGCCTCATTAGCATGAATTAGAATAGAAGAGGGGTTTGAGTAGGGTAGGAAGTGTGAGAACATGTATACCTTCGAAGTGTGATTTGCAACTCCTTTTGCAATGACTTTACCACTTGAGATATCTGTGATCTCAAATTCATCAGGGAAGAATATGACCTTCTTTGGAGACCCTATGTGGGTCATCTGATACACTGATAAGAGGTTAGAGGCAAGACCTAGAACATACAATACATTGCTGAACTTACCATGGTCAAGATCAATCCTCCCTTTGCCCAAACTTTCAGTGAGAGAGTCATCTCCCAGTACAATTGGTGGACCTTTCGACATGTCAAGTGAGGTGAATGCCTCCTTGGTCGAAACCATATGTCTTGAAGCTCCAGAATCAATGATGAAACTAGGTGAGCTTGGTGTGCCATCAACCAATGCATGAACTCTCTCTTTGTCTTCTGAATTTGATCCTCCTTCCCTCTTCTTTGAGCTGTTTGGAAGGGAGATGCCATTCTTCTCCAGGAGTTGGGTCAGCATGTCTATTTGCTTCTTCATGCAGGAGCTTTCAGAATGATTTCCCTTACAATAGTATGTGCACTTGCTCATTTCTCCTTTGTTCTTCTTCTTCTGGGGGTTCTTCTTGGAACCTTGAGGCTCCTCTGAAGACTTGTTCTTGTCTCTCTTTTGCTCAGGTGTCTTCTTAGCTTTCTTATTTCCTTTTGAATCCACCCTCGAATCTCCAGCAACCAGATCTTAGTCTTTGGAAGGTTTGATGGTGCCCATCATCACCAATTTATCTTGTTCTTGTGTGAGAGATTCCATGAAATCTACAAGGCTAAGCATTTTCCAGGCTCAAGCTGTCAACTTTGTGGTATGGAAGGTTGATACAAACACTGAATAGTCAGGGCCAAGATTTGAGAGTATGGCCAAAACCAGTTGCTCATCCTTCTTTTCAATCCCACATTGTTTTAGCTGCAAAACAAGGGCTTTGAACTTGGAAAACTAGAGTTGCAGGGATTCAAAGCTATTGGGACTCAGGGAGATCAATTCATTTTCAATTTGATGTCCCCTCATCTCATCTGTCTTACCAAAAAGCTCAGTAATATTCTCCCATACTTCATTTGGTGATGTTAATCCATTAATATGGAAAAGGAGGTCTCTGGATATGCTCAAACACAGGAGACCATAGGCCTCATCCCTCCTGTTGTGCCATTTAATCTTCTCTGCAGCTGCATTGGGCTCTGCTTCTATTGCCATAGTCACTCTGTAGAGGCATTTTTCTCTCAACAGTATCTCCATCTCTTCTTTCCATTCAAAGAATTTAAATGGAGTTAAGATGATCTTCTGAGATTGATCCATAGCTCAGAAATTGTCCCTCCAGTCAGCAAAATGCTCCCAGTCAATGATGTCGAACCTGTGAAGTCATAGGCTGCCACAATAAATAATTACATGAGAGATTCAAATGCATGAATATGCCATTCGAAGTTGGTCAAAAGCAGGCTTACTAAATCTAAGCAAATCCCCCATAGGTGCATAAAGCAGTTTCCAAATCTGTCTAGGAGCTCACGAATTGGCAAAATCAATTAGGCAAGCTAATAAATGATGGAAGGACAACTCATACCTGCTTTTTTTAGGAGAAAAGAGTGGAGGATGATGAGGACAAAAAACAATTTAACTTCACCTAGTCAAACTTTCCCAATTGCCTTAAAACTCAGAAAAAGCAAACATGCACTAGGAAGGCCAGGAATAAAGTAGATTTGATTTCAAGTGGCTTCCCAAGCACTCCATGACTCAAATTTAGCAAGTTTGACCACTTTGGATGTGTGGAGGACAACTTGCATAAGGTGGAATATGGAAACTAGGCAAATAAGACAAAAATTGGATTAATTAATGTCTAAGGTAGCTAACTATGGGTTGATTATTCTAAAAGATAATTAACAAATTACATACCTTAGTATCTGTGTGAGACAGGTGTTTGATAAACCATTCAAAACCTTCAAATTCACTAACAATAACATAGCAGATAGAAGATTTGTTTTTGAGCCTTCATAAAGAGGTTGATGTGACTTCTCAAGTAGAGGATCAATATCATGACTATCATCCTGCTGTCCTCATCCATTGGAGAAAATGTGCCTTGGATCAATCTATGTATCTCATCTTCCTGATTTGTATCACTAACGTTATCTCCATCCATATCATCATTAAGAACTTGATCATCTTCAATATCCTGATCTAGATGTTCATCGCCATGTAAATTGCCCAAGTGTTGGAAAAATTGGCTCATGTGGCCTTGGGAAAATGCCCATTGCACCTTATAGGCGTATGATAAAAATTATCTGAAGCTATCATCCTACAGCTTGTTGAAGAGGCTATATCACCATGGTATCAGTTCTCAAAGAAGATGTTTGATGACAAAGATAATGGTCTGCCAAAATAGAGTTTCAGGCTATTTTGCACTATTCTAGTACTGGAAAAACTACCTCAGTGGCCTTAGGGAAATGCCTGCCCTATCTCATAGGATGATGAGAAATATAATATGAAAGTGTTAGGCTATATATTGTAGATGTTCATCGCCATGTAAATTTCCCAAGTGTTGGAAAAATTGGCTCATGTGGCCTTGGGAAAATGCCCATTGCACCTTATAGGCGTATGATAAAAATTATCTGAAGCTATCATCCTACAGCTTGTTGAAGAGGCTATATCACCATGGTATCAGTTCTCAAAGAAGATGTTTGATGACAAAGATAATGGTCTGCCAAAATAGAGTTTCAGGCTATTTTGCACTATTCTAGT
>LPNX010993340.1:339286-391591 GCA_001517045.1 Pseudotsuga menziesii
ACTGGAAAAACTGCCTCAGTGGCCTTAGGGAAATGCCTGCCCTATCTCATAGGATGATGAGAAATATAATATGAAAGTGTTAGGCTATATATTGTTGATGGGTGCATCTAAACATGGTATAAATTATCTTGTGTAGTGTTTTATGACAAAGATATAAATCTTCCAAAAGTAAGAAAAATATTATTTTGCATTTTAAGAACACAAGAAAATTGGTTGTGTTAGATTCAGGAAATTGAAAAGGCATTTTGAAATGCCCGCAAGGAGGGGTTATTTTGATGATCAAATTCATCAGGTAGCATAGGCATGTTCCTTAGTGAACTGATTATCCATCCATACCTTCAGGTTGTCTTATGATGGTCTCATATGCAAAATATCAATTTGCAAAAATAGGAAAAATAATATTTGCATAGTGAGAACAAAAGAAAATTGACTATGTTAAAAACAGGAGTTTGAGAGGTCAATTGGAAATGCCCGTCAAGGGATGTCTTTCTGCAAGTAAATTTATCAAATGTCATGGATCCATTCTTTGGTAAGTTTTCCATCTTCTCATGACTTCAGGTCTCCATAGAGTGTTCACACGTGTGAAATAGGAGTCTGCCAAAATGGGAAGAAATATGTTTTGATGTTCAAAAGAGGTTGAGAAGCTATTTTGAAATGCTTGCCAGAGGTTGTGTGTGTGTCAATAGATTTATCTTGTGATATGGTATTTTTCATTGTTGAAATGGCTATTTAGCCATGCTTTCAGGCTTCCTTATGGTCATCACATGAGGGAGAAATCAATCTACCAAAGTAGAAGAAAAATTGTTTTTACAAGTTAAAAACAATTTTGTCTAAGTGTTAAATTAAACAGTTTGGAAGCCTATTTTCAAATGATCTCCAAATAATGCGTGTGTATCAAAAAGTTCAAAAGGTGACATGGATCTGATCCTTGTTGAGGTGGGCGCTATACAACCATACTTTCAGTTTGCATTATGATGGTCATATATGAAAAAGATGGACCTGCAAAGTTAGTAAAAAATAATAAACATAGTTTATTAAATAAGAAGCTACATGAATGTATTTAGAAAAATAAACATAAATTTAATAAAAAGAATTAAGACAGAGTTTTGAAGAGACACATCTTACTATTGGAGAGATGCAATGTTTAGAAGAAGTTTTAATTGATTATTTTATTAAAACAATAAATAACAAACAGAGATTTGAAGAGGTGTGTAAGCATGATGACATGGAAAGGTGTAATTCGAACAAGACATGAAGGATAGAGATGACTAAGGAGATGCATAATGACATTGACAAGCATGGAACATCTAGAGAGTAAAATGAACCATTATGTTGTCATTTGAAGATGATTTGGGCAAGACAAAGATGTTGGTGCAAAGATGACAAGGATATGGTGACATGACAATAGACAAGCAAACTTGATGACAGAGATGGCTGCGGGCATGATAAAATAGTGGACAAGGAAAAGATTGCGGGCATCTCTAGAAGATCATGTGAGCATGCTAAATGAGGACTATTGTGGGAATGATAGAAACTATTGTGGGCATAAGATATTTCCTATTGCGTGCATCTTCTTAGGACCACCTGCAGGCATCCCTTATGGCCACCTGCAAGCATCCTGGTGTGAATTGCAGGTATAAGGAAGGACTTATTGCAGTCATTTGTTGGAGTTGTGGGCATATTTGATGGCTAAGATGAGGAGTTGTGGGAATCTTTAAACCCTAGCCACGAGCATCTAAATACATCACCTACTAGCACCTTGAAGATGGATAGTGCGGGAATACTTATTGGAATATCAAAGACCCCCATACGGGTAGTTGGAGAAGGGTATGTGGGCATAAGAGAAGGCCAAGTATATTAAAGTGATGATGATGTGGAAAATTAAATAAATTTTTGTTAATGATAAAAAAAATAAATTGGTGATGAGGTCGGCCTCCTAAGACATGGAAATAAAAAAACTATTTATTTAATTTAAAGAGACATGTCGGCCTCCTTAAATCCAAGAGAAGAAAAGGTATTAATATAGAAGATAAGTTGTCATTTCAAATGAGAGTATGGAGGAAGTTCGAGAGTGCTTGTGGAGAATTTGGGAGGTTCAGTGAGGAGGTCAGTTTGATGGTGTGAGGAAAGTGTGATGGAGCAACAGGAGCAACATAATATTTGCCTATATCTTTGAGTTTCTGGTCTTCACCAAAATGATAATCTGACTGATAATTTGAAGTGGATGATGCTAGGCATAGTAATGAGTGATGTTGGGAACATAAATTAATATGCTAAAGTAATGATGAAGTACATAACATGATGCTGATATAGGACTGCAATGTAACATGATACCAGTGTAATTGCTGGACAGTATGCTGACATACTCTTGTTGAAAATTGGTTTAGGGCAGAATGCTCCAGGAACAGGGTGCTGAAGAAATTCTCTTAGACAAGAGAATATATATGAGTTAGTCATGATGAATACTTAGCTTGATATATGTTGATGTGGACAGCACTGAAGACAAGATACTAATGGTGTATGGATCGAGTTGAGACAGGGCTGCATTATGTTGTATGTTGAATGACTTGCTGAGTACAGAATGAAGACTTGCTGATTGGTAATTTTGATGTTTGTGCCTGTGGAAAACTTTGGAAGAGTTTGATGTCTCAATTGTAATTTGTAATCTGAAATTTGTATAGGGAGGTTGGGTGGAGCTGGGGAAAGACTTATTGGTCGTTTGACAAGTTGAAGCTTGTTTGGATGTTGTAGCATCCCAGTGAGTTGTAGCTGACTGAACCATTCTGGTGGGTGGTGCGACCTTATGGGTTGTAGCCCATATTGGAGATTGAAGTCTCCACTTATATAAAGATTACAAAACTATATCTTGTGTCCCTTGTGCAATGTCTTGATAGTGATGTGTTTAATTGATGAATGACATGTGCCTAGTTGATATTGTTCTTTGATAAATATGTTGTTGAAGAAATTGTGAAATAATGATATAAGATTGGTAGAAAAAGTTGAAATTGATTTGAATCCTTAGTTCACTGATTCACCCCCCCCCTCTTAGTGAGCAGTGTGTCTAACATACCGAAGTTTTAATTGAGGCCAACAAGTGTTGTGCAATGGCCTTTGATTTGCTCACAAGGAGACCTTGATAGTTTGGGCATTGAAACACTAGGTGGCCCAAATGGTCCAAATGAAATTTGTCCTTCTATTGTGGAAAGTGATTAACACTATGTCAATGGACAATAGCTTAGTGGAGCATCGAGTCTATAAAAAAAATGAATTGGCTAGAGTCATTGTTGACTAGACCCTCTTGTTGCAATTACTCTGGTTTAAATAAAAGGAGAGAGTTGCAGGGTTGTTAAATTCGTTCGTAAGGTACATGACCCGAAGAATACAACTGTTATTTTGAGCTTCAATGTTAGTTTTTATCCCCCAAAAAAGGATGCATGCTTACCTTTTATGAATTTATGGCCAGATGATTATTGCAAAGTATGAATGATCTCTCTAGTTTTGGATATGGTTGATAAAGAAATCCAGGCTCAATCCGCGCACAATCAATCACCAAGAAACTTGTCGCAACTATAGAAAATGTGCCGAAAATGGATGAGTTGACCCGCGTTTAAACAACCAAGAGCCTTTGAAAGCTGGCATTGGTTTGGCAGGTGTGCAAAGATAGCCATATATCATCGATATAGAGACGAAAGTTCCTCATAAATTAAAAACATTGATATTGCCATGGTTTTTCCTCCATGATAAAAAAAATGAAGTATTAATCCACAAATGTTCAAAACATGGAAATATTTCATGGAAAAATATGCCCAAATGTATTAGTGACTGAAATCTAGAGCTGAAAATGACCTTCTGATGGAGTAGCAAATCCTGGAAATATTTATTTGGAGAGCAACTTGGATGGAATTATTTATTTATAAATTTATTTGTAAACCTTGTTCACTAGAAAGCTAGTTTTCAAACAAGACGTGTTTGACTACGCCCAAGGGTTTTTCACAGTCATAATTTTTTTATTCCCTTGGAATGCTTGCCAAGAAGCTAGTTTCCAATCATTCCAAGGTCTGATGGCGCCTGAGACAGGTTTTTGCCATCAAATTTTATTTGGATACATGGTATGGTACTAAGGAGATTAACATTTGTAAATGGGCCAAGATAACATTATTATGTGGGTGACAAGTGGGTGGAGAGGGAAGAAGGAAGTGATGGGGTTTGAAGATAACCATGGTAATAATGGTGACATGAATGGTGTTCATGATGAAATAATATTGATTTTCAAGGTCAAACACATAATAAAAATAGGCTTTAAAGAATTCATCATGAAAGTATCATTCATCTAAGAGAAAGGAAATGTGTTGGCATACCATGGTACTGGTGAATGAGCATGATGAACCTTGCATATTCTAGAAGGATTCTTTTGTTGCAATGTCATATTAGATGTAGAAAAATGTGGAAATGGCACTTGGATTCTAGAATTTTTATCTTCAAATTCTTCATACCAATTCTTCATGTGTATTTTTTTGAATCCATCTACAATTTTTATGAAACAATCTTGTTGTTGTTGTTTTCAGCTAAGACATTACTTGACTAAGATTCTAGGAACTTGAAAATTCAAACATGGAAAAAATTCTCAAGAAATTGCATCTTTATTATTGGACTTTTGGAGGTCATTCTCAACATGAATTTTTTCTTCAAGAATAACTCATGCATGGATTGGCATTCTTGATCATCCTGAGACCTACAAAAAAATGAGCACTTACATGTAATAAGACATGAGATCATGGAAGAATAAAGGTACATGGTATCTCTTCATCCAATCCATAAAAAAATAACAGATACTAATTATAAAAAAATTCCAAGGAACGTAATCAAAACAAAATTCATTTGTTACATGTGGGAGAGTGATGGCCATGACCTAGACTACCCAACACTGTTTCGTTGATAATTTTTTTTATTTCGCATCATATTTTAGTGATTTAAAATCCAAGTGAAAATAAATTTATAGGGACACTTCCAATAGAAAAAAGTTTTAAAAATTCCTTAAGATGACATGCCAATTCTGCAAAGAAACATCTTGCATGATAGAGGTGCTTACAGATTCCCACATAGACCAACAATTACTCATTTACACATAAAGTTTTCATTTGATGACATATTGAATTTATTCAAATTAGAGGTAAAATTATATTCAGATATATATCTCTAATATAAATAGGTTTTAAGTCCAATAATAATTGATAAGTCAAATATACTATTGTACAGTCTGGGAGAGAGTTCTAGGAGTGCTAATTTAGGATAGACAATTAGTATTTTGGGAATAACTTTCTTATATGATATCTAAATTGAATGATTCAAATTATGTTTTAACTATATTGATAGGAGATAATGAATTAGAAACATGCTTGTAATATATATCCATTTAGGCGCCCAAAAAAAGATTGTCCGGACTCTCTTCTTGGGCTGCTTACTCTACACCTTGTAAATACTTTGATCACAACTTTTTGAGACCCAAATTGAGTGAATCAAATTGGATTAGAAATTATATTTAAATGGATATTTTGGATAGAATTTTTTTTTAATATATGTCCAAATTATCTCTCAAAACATGACTAGCAATTTTTGGAAAATCCCCTAAGAGTCATGAGAATTAATCTTTTAGAGGCGATTTTTTGACACCCCCACTTAAAATTCATGAGAATTTAACTTTTGGAGGATATTTTTTGAAAACCCCCCTAAATGTCATGAGAATTGAAAATTTAGAGGTCGTTTTTTAAATCCCCCCCTAAAGTCACAAGAATTGAACTTTAGGAGGCGACTTATTGAAACCCCCCTAAAAGGCATGAGAACTGAATTTTTGAAGGTCATTTTTTAAAAATACCCCTTAAACATCATGCAAATATATATTTTGTGGCGTTTGCTTGAAACCCTCCCTAAAAATCATAAAATTGAACTGTTGGAAATGGTTTTTTGGAAACCCCCCTAAAAGTCACAAGCATTAAACATTTGGAGGGAGTTTTTTTAAACCCCCCATAAAAGTCATAAGAATTGAACTTTTGGAGGCGGTTGTTTGAAACGCCCCCTAGAAGTCAAGAGAATTGAAATTTTAGAGGTTTTTTAAACCCCCCTAAAATCATAAGAATTGAACTTTTGGAGACAATTTGTTGAAAAGCCCCCATAAAAGTCAGGAGAATTAAACTTTTGGAGGAAGTTTTTTGAAAGCACCCCCTAAAATGTCATGAGAATCTATTTTTGTGGGTAGTTGTTTGAAAGCTACCACTAAAAGTCATGTGAATTGAACCATTTGAGGAAATTTTTTGAACCCCCAAAAAATTCACGAGAATTAAAGTTTTGGAGATGTTCTTTTTTAAACTACCACCATAAATTAAGTTCTCATGACTTTTTAAGGGCCTTTAAAAAATATCATCGCTAAATATATATATTTTAAGGTGATTTTTTGAACTCCACCACCACCCTCCCTCTCCTCCTAAAAATCACAATAAATGAGGTTTTGAAGGAGGTTTGTGAAGATATGCCTCCAACACTTCAATTCTCATAACATCTGGGTGGGATTTTAAAAAGGCACCCTAAATATAATTTTCAAGGAGTTTTTTATAATACTAGAACAAGTAAATTCTCACCAAAAAATTACATAAATATTTAGTTTGCAATAAGTAAATTCGATTAATTAATTTTTATATTATTGTGTATTAGGTGGATGATTTATGTGTGTGGATTGGGTCTTTCATTTTGTTGGAATATTATAAACCCACTCCACACTTAGGATAATAAATATTAATAATTTCTGGTTAATTTCCTATCCACTAGCCTAGATAGTTGGCATCCACTTGCACCACTTGGTAAATAATTTCCATATAAACCCCAGGAGCGCGTTTATCCTAATTCTGGATAGATCCTTCCTACTTTATTAACTATCCATATTTAGTAACTGTGCCTTCTTGTAGATTCTTTCTTTATACTATTTTTATCCTACTTTTCAGTGAATAAGGTAAAGCTAGTCAACTAGGAAACTGATATATTTTGTTGGAAACCCATCCTCCATGATTTTCTCTCTAGATTCCATGATTAGCACATTTTTCCATCACTCATGACAAATCATTCATTATTCAGCCAGTTCGTGAGGTCATTGACAAATTTGGAAAGTGCTTTAGTCACCTATGGCATTTTATCATATTATAGTAAGTTTGATTTATGGGCTAACATGAGTTGTCTTCTAGAAAATCAATTTTCATTTTTAAGGTTTTATTACTGTTGTAATCATCATCAATTAATTTGATTAATAATACATAGAAAGATATTGGATCATACTCCACTTCTATTGTATTCAGTCTCATTATTCTTCTCTATATTCTACTTGTGCATGCTTGTGAGAATTATCTTTGTATCTAGATCTACTCCCTATGTCTTCTTCTTAGCATCAAGTATATACTACTATCCTACATCCTATCAGAGTCCTTCTACATGCTATTAGAATCTTCTCATGGTATCAGAGCTTAGGAATCTCAATCTATCAGCCTCTTTACATGGGATAAGAGTGCAAGGTTGTTCAATCTATTAGGCTCAAACCTATTAGAGTGCAATGTTTCTCAATATATCAAGTTTGACTTGTTATTAGTCCTTCATATTACTCATCACTTGAGGGATATTCTTTGAATCATGAGAGCTTGATCTTTTGTTGCTCCCATCTTCTCCTCTCTTATTACAAGTCGAGCTTCTTCTTGTGTGCACTCTTCCCAGAGTCTACTAAAGGTAATCACTTCCTTTTGGCACAAATTCCTCGAATGAATGAATCCCATGATCTTGGGAGGCCATTCAAGGTGGTTATAACAATATCTTATTCTTCTTCAATTGATTTGTCATAGCATCGAAGACTTCCTTTTGGTGTCTTCAAGGATGACACGTGAGGGATGAGATGATCTTTAATAGAATCTACAATGATTCTCTTGGATCTAGCCTTAGCCTCATCTCCCTCTGGCTCTTAGAACTTCCTTGTTGAAATACTGATCCAAGTCAATTTCTTCAAGGATCACTGAGGTCCTATACTTCCATACTTGTTGGCCTCCCAACAAATCCCTTTCCCATCTGCAAGCGAAAGGGAACCCACTAGAGAAAATTTTTGAAATATGTAGCTACCGTTTTCATTTCAGTAGTTTTCAGCTGCAGATTTTCTGTAATTGAATTCCACGAGTGTGAAATTCCTCTGGATTCCAAGCTGATATATCCACAACTTTTCTCAATTCCAAGCCTTTATTACTTTAATGATCACATGATTATATCGACAAATTCAGATTAATTATCGAAATACTCAATTCGATATACATCTTTAAAGATACACTGAAGGTTTAGAAATGAGCATACTTTTCCTTTTTACATTTGGCAAGGCAGGTCTAACGTACATATTTGCATTTTCACTTGAACTTGCATACTACTACAACCTCTTCTCATTAAAATTTTCATGATTGGTCCTTTGTATATGAAGATCTTCTCCAAATTATTTCTTTTTATATATTCATGATGGTCACATTTTATAAGCTGGTTTAAATTACCTATGTGAAACTATTCCTTATAATTCAAAGTAATTTTTGTTTTCATTAATTATTTATGTTTCCAAAAATTATCTTTTTCAAGGGATATGTATTCATAACATATATGGAGCCAAAGTGTATACATTTTTACAATATGAAAATTCCAACTCTTGAGTTTGTTTTACCTTCACGACAACCTCATAATTATAATAATATGATAATGATTTTTATAAACAAAAATTTATGCATTTTGGTTGTTTAGGTTTAAAGGTGACCGTTGATATTGAAATGATTATGTAATGATTATTTTGCAATATTTTCCTCTATGAACAGGTAGCACGAGAAGCCAGCTCAACGATTTCAATAAAATCAGGATGCCACATGATAAACATAGATTACAATCAACCAACGCATTAAAGGAGATTGCCATTGAATCTTTAGCAAAATCAAAAATTCAGCATAAAAATGTGGTTATTTTGACAGTTGTTATCTTATTGTGGGAAGATTTATGCGTTACTGTCAGTGCAAAATTGCAAAACATTATGGGCATACAGATTTAAAGATTTCCAAGCTGATATAGGATACCAGATTGTTTGGGATCATTCCATTAATTTGCAGATTTTGCTGAGGGCATGATATTACCACGGATTGGTGAAAAAATATTTGTTACCAAATATTTGTTCATGCCCCAGACAATGAAACTGTTTATGTTAAAGATCGGTTTGTAAAGAAAGGCAAAATCTTGTTTGTTTAATTTGATTTCTGTTTAATTTCTTTTTGTTTACGTATAGGTTCCGAGGAAGATGATGGAACACACCAGGTTACAGTCAGGTTTTTCCTAATACCTGTTTACCAATGTCTCAAGACCGCATTTTCAGATCTGAAAATCTCATTCTTTGCCAAAATAAAAAGAGCCACGTTGCTCAAATTTGCAAATTGCCGAGAACAATATGGCTGGGAGATAATAGAAAGGGTCGTGTTATTCAGTTTGTTGGGGGAATATCATGCATTGGTGATTATGCCACCTGTGTTGTTTAGTTTCTCCACTTTCTTAAACCTAGGGATCAGGATTTCTTGAGTTCAAAGATTTCAAACTCAGATTGTGGAGAAAATAAAGGGCTGTAACTTATCAGTTCCAACGAAAATATGATAGATCGAAACGTTTTTAAAAGTTGAGTTAATTCAAGTGTAAAGACAGGAGAGCTGGGCAGCGCTGGAGGGATTTTTCTTTCATAGTTCGAGAGCAGACTGGGGGCTGTCCAAGCATAAAAGATTTTTCTTTTGAAAGCTCTGAAAATGTTGTTACCATAGAGGCTATGCTGAACAGAACTTGAAATTTCTTTTAATGTTCTGTAAACACTGCTGCCAGGAGGTCCAGGAATCGAAGAACGCGCTGCACTGAGGCTGTTGGATGGAGAAATTTTTTTTCTTCATACTTAGTTTTTCTTTCTGCAAATGATTTTGAAGAAGGATGATGGTGGATTGAGTACGTGCAGGAGCTGATTTTCGGAGAGATCCAGGTTTCAGGATTAAGATTGTTAGAAGTTTTCTGTAATTTATACACTTTCCCATTTCTGGAGATTTTTTGTGGAACTGAAGCATTGAATTATTTTGAGTTTTCTGTTTTCAAAAATCTTCATTACATGTGGTAACTGTGTATTTATTTTTACCAATAATATAAACTTTGAATGTTTTCAAGTTTCTATTATTTATGTTTAAATGAAAACTCTTCTTTCAATTTTTATTGTTTTGTTTTGATTATTAATTTTTAATTATAATGATTTATAATTAAAAATTATGTTATCTTTTACATATGAAAGGAATTACTTTACTTTTTTATGTTAATGATAGTTAATCAGAAATGCTGAAAATGTTTTATTTACTTTTCTTTCTTTGAATATTTCACAATAACGGAATGGTTAATAAAGAATGTACTGTTGAATTATTTCATGTGTTACATTCTTTATTTTTATTCAATTAAAGTACATGAAAAAGAAGTAAAAGTTCTTTGTTTGATCAAAAAATCTTTTAGGTTAGATATACTTTAAGTAGTTTATTTAGTTTTATTTTCTTCGATTGATTAAAGTATTAGTGGATTTTTCCATTATACTTTAATTCAATTATATTTACTTTATTTTGAGCTTATACTTTTCTTGGAAAATAAAAAAGATAATTCACAAAAAAATAGCTATTGGGTTTCCTATTGTTTCAATTTTGTAAATGTTATTACATATCTGTATATATATAAATAAATAGATTAGATTTTTATAATATTTTCTTTATTTTAGATTAGTTATTAGTTTTCCTGTACATTTGATTTAGTTCTATCTTTTAGTTTTTCTTTTACATTAATTCTTTGGCTAACGGAGCCATAAAACCCGTCGGGAACAACCATCCCAAACAGCGTGGAACCTACTTTAAGGATCCCGGTCTGGGTTGTCTCCTCTTGTTGCGAGCAAGTCACATTTGCCCGTCAATAAATTGGCGCTAGAAGGAGGGCCTGATTAGCAAGAAGGCCATTTTGAGTTGTTTGATTTTTTATTTCATTTATTTTTATTTTTTACTATGAAATGGCTGATATCACTGTTTTAGATCATGCTTTTAGCTTTCATACATCTGGTGAAAGTTTTTCTCCAGGGATATCTAATTTCTTACGAAGACTGAGCTTCAATGGAGAAGGTAAGATTTCTGCTTCTCATCAACTTTCGGAATTTAATTATTTTTGTGATTTCATAGATCTATCTGATGAGTTTTAAAAATGTAGGCTTTTTGCAGCTACTTTCACAGGAAGAATTATGATTTGGTTTAAGTTCTTGCCAGTAAAATCCATTCATTCATGGGAACACTTCACGAAGTTATTTCTTAATGCTCATGAGAATTATAATTACAGGAAACTTGGACTTGAACTAGAAAATCTTTGTAGACATAAAGATGAATCTCTTGATGATTTCTTTTCCAGATTTATGTTAATATGTTGCAGGTTTCATGAAAGACACTAGCTTTCCAAAAAAGACAAAATGGATTGGTTTCTCTATCTTATCGCTCTCTCTGATTTTCATGATTTGGAAAAGAATGAAAAATATGCAATAGATAGCATGCATGTTAGTTCATCAGTTGAAAATGATTTAGAATCTATTTTTACTAATTCCACTGTTGAAAATGAAATCGTTGAAAATGGACAAATCATAGAATCTTATGCACAAGAGAATAAAGATGATGATTCAACTTTTACATTAAGTGATCATTTTGAAACTCTTGTTGTTCACAAAACAATGGAAGATAAACCAAAAATTCTTGATTCTTCAACTGAATGTGCTAGCGATGATATAATTTCATTATCTTCTTCTCTTGATGAGTTAGTTCCTTTCATTTCTTCACAAAATTCATTACATCAAAGTTTTACTAATGATACTTCTGTTAAAACAATCGATGAAACAAATTATATCAACAGAGAAGCATTTAATTCTTTATACTCTGAATCTTACTATTCTTTGTATCCTGATGTTTTTGCTGATCATAGACTATATCTACATGTTAATGATTTTCTAAGGAATACTCCATTATGGTCAGATTTTGATAGAATACAAAGGAATACAATTTTGGAGGATGAAGGATACATTGATATCTATTCTGATTTATTTCAAATTTGTCATGAAAAAGATAACAATTTTTCTACTATCATCACTTATCAGACTCATGCATATTCATCTATTTCATATTCTGTTAGTAAGGATTATGATTTAGTTTGTAATATTGAAAGGGATACACAATTTATTCATGATGTATTGAATATTGATTTTCTTCATTGCAGCATGATAATTATATCTAAAACCAATGATATCAATTTCAATCTTCATATTAAAAGACACAATCACTTATTTGATTTCCAAATAATACCCAAATGTCATGATGATATTGTGTTAAAAGATACATTTTTTACTGATCCTTTTTCATGAATTTTGGATCATACTTCTGATAAGATTCTTCTTAGTCATGATTCTCATGAGAAATCTATTTTCTTTCGACCTGATTTTTATGATCCGAATTATACATGGTGGGAGGAATCATTTATTAAAAGGTTTCCATGTCATCTTTTATGCTTTGTACATACAAAATTTGATTTAATTTCTTTTCTTCGTTTTGAATTATTCCAATTTCCAATACTCATACATGACTTGTTTTCTTTGGCAAGTTTCAAGCTACGCGAATAGCTTCATTGGAAATTTTCATTTACTTAGTTTGTATATATTTTATTTTATTAGTTTAGATTAGTTTTATAATTTAGGATGATTTATGTTTGTTTATATTTGAATAAATGCAGATATATGGAGTTGCGACAACATAATTTTAAGAATGAGACGATGACGTCATTATCAGGGAAGCAATTCTTTACTTTCTCTCTCTTTTAAATCTTCTCATTAAAATAAAGCAATTTTCATCCTTCTATACCTGCATACTCATTAGGATTTATTTAGTTACTTTTATTTCTGAATAGAACACATTAGATTAACATCTCATCAATTATTAATAAACAACTTTGACTTAATTGAAGGATTTAAAAAAAAAAGAAAAAAAAAGAGAGGGATAAAAAACTTTAAAACACGTTAATTTATTTTAACCTCTTATGTTCTTTGCTGATAATTAGTCATATGTTGTTAAACCTATTTTCCATTTGATGAGATCTTGATTTAACTCATGTGTTATGTGTGTATAATTTGATTTAAAATTTCATTTTCTTTACTAAGAGTTTTCTCGTAGACTCTGAAATCCTTCGTTTCAGTAATTTGCTCAAATAAAACTCATGTATATATTGTACACTTGTAATTACTGGTTGTTTTCTTTTCAATTTATTTTTATTTTTATTTTTTATTTTTGTTGTTGTTTTGATTTTTCAAAAACCTGGAAAGATGATTGAGATCTGGGAATGTTTTTCTGTCATAAACTTGGAATCTGATTATATAAAAGAAAAAGAAATTGAACTGTTTTAAACAAAAAATTACTAGACCAAAACTTTTACTTTACTTCGCTTCTTTTATCATTATCCTCAAATTGTTGGATTTAATGAATATTGAATTCACTATTACTAGGAATTCTATTACTTATTTAGAAATCAGTTTTGGGAAAGCAAGTTGCAATTTAAAAATAAAGTCAGTTATCTATAGATCCTTTACGCTATCTTACTTGTAAAGAGTTTCCTATTACATTCCCCCATTATAAACATGCAAATCTCTTGTAGACGAGCACTTAAATACTGAGTATGAAACCTTCTTTAAACTTATTAGCTTGGGATATAAGCCATTGGGTAGAATGGGTTAAAATACGTACCCTTTCGAGGCTATGGATGCCTGCGGGCAGGAGGGCTCCGTCTGTGGCAAACTTGGATTCCAAATCATAAATTGTTATATATACGAAAATCTCTAAGAATCCAAAGCCATCCCTTACTCATGAAGAGGTTCCAATGCAGCTTACCCATTAATAAATTGAGAAGTTCTAAATATTCATGTTTTATCTTATTTTGGGACTAGAACGGTAGCATGTATGGTTAAACGCCATCCCTTTCGAAGCTATGGATTCTTCCAGGGAGGGTCATGACTGTAGTATTGGGATCATATCTTAAAAAACTAGTCAAATATCAAAATTGCGTTGTTTTTCCCAGGACTAATTTCTTTTGGAGTCTTATGTTTTCTGAAAAAACTTAAAATTCGTATCATTTTTGAAGGTAATCTCTGGATAATGATAAAAGAATTGAACCTAGTAGTAGTTTGAAATCTAGTCTTATTAAAAGACACAGTTCTTTTATCTTCATAAAATGTCGATCTGAGTAAATAAAATTTTTCTTGTCATACTACATACATAAGTCAGATTTCATGTTTTTGCAGAGATAACTGCTTCACCCCGTAAAGTCGCCATTTGTTGGCCTCCCAACAAATCCTTTTCCCAACTGCAAGCAAAAGGGAACCCACTAGAGAAATTTTTTGAAATCTGTAGCTACCATTTTCATTTCAGTAGTTTTCAGCTGCAGATCTTCTGTAATTGAATTCCACGAGTGTGAAATGCCTCTGGATTCCAAGTTGATACATCCACAACTTTTCTCAATTCCAAGCCTTTATTACTTTATTGATCACATGATTATATCGACAAATTCAGATTAATTATCGAAATACTCAATTCGATATACATCTTTAAAGATACACTGAAGGTTTAGAAATGAGCATACTTTTCCTTGTTACATTTGGCAAGGTAGGTCTAAAGTACATATTTGCGTTTTCACTTGAACTTGCATACTACTACAACCTCTTCTCATTAAAATTTTCATGATTGGTCCTTTGTATATGAAGATCTTCTCCAAATTATTTCTTTTTATATATTCATGATGGTCACATTTTATAAGCTGGTTGAAATTACCTATGTGAAACTATTCCTTATAATTCAAAGTAATTTTTGTTTTCATTAATTATTTATGTTTCCAAAAATTAACTTTTTCAAGCGATATGTATTCATGACATATATGGAGCCAAAGTGTATACATTTTTACAATATGAAAATTCCAACTCTTGAGTTTGTTTTACCTTCACGACAACCTCATAATTATAATAATATGATAATGATTTTTATAAACAAAAATTTATGCATTTTGGTTGTTTAGGTTTAAAGGTGACCGTTGATATTGAAATGATTATGTAATGATTATTTTGCAATATTTTCCTCTATGAACAGGTAGCACGAGAAGCCAGCTCAACGATTGCAATAAAATCAGGATGCCACATGCTAAACATAGATTACAATCAACCAACGCATTAAAGGAGATTTCCATTGAATCTTCAGCAAAATCAGAAATTCAGCATAAAAATGTGGTTATTTTGACAGTTGTTATCTTACCGTGAGAATATTGACGCGTTACTGTCAGTGCAAAATTGTAAAACAATATGGGCATACAGATTTAAAGATTTCCAAGCTGATACAGGATACCAGATTGTTTGGGATCATTCCATTAATTTGCAGATTTTGCTGAGGGCATGATATTACCACGGATTGGTGAAAAAATATTTGTTACCAAATATTTGTTCATGCCCCAGACAATGAAACTGTTTATGTTAAAGATTGGTTTGTAAAGAAAGGTAAAATATTGTTTGTTTAATTTGATTTTTGTTTAATTTCTTTTTGTTTACGTACAGGTTCCGAGGAAGATGATGGAACAAACCGGGTTACAGTCATGTTTTTCCTAATACCTGTTTTACCAATGTCTCAAGACCGCATTTTCAGGTCTGAAATTCTCATTCTTTGCCAAAATAAAGGGAGCCACGTTGCTCAAATTTGCAAATTGCCGAGAACAATATGGCTGGGAGATAATAGAAAGGGTCGTGTTACTCAGTTTGTTGGGGAAATATCATGCATTAGTGATTATGCCACCTGCTTTGTTTAGTTTCTCCACTTTCTTAAACCTAGGGATCAGGATTTCTTGAGTTCAAAGATTTCGAACTCAGATTGTGGAGAAAATAAAGGGTTGTAACTTATCAGTTCCAACGAAAATATGATAGACCGAAATGTTTCTAAAAGCTGAGTTAATTCAAGTGTAGAGACAGGAGAGCTGGTCAATGTTGGAGGGATTTTTCTTTCCTAGTTCGAGAGCAGACTGGGGGTTGTCCAAGCATAAAAGATTTTTCTTTTGAAAGCTCTGAAAATGTTGTTACCATAGAGGCTATGCTGAACAGAACTTGAAATTTCTTTTAATGTTCTGTAAACACTGCTGCCAGGAGGTCCAGGAATGGAAGAACGCGCTGCACTGAGGCTGTTGGATGGAGAAATGTTTTTTCTTCATACTTAGTTTTTCTTTCTGCAAATGATTTTGAAGAAGGAGGCTGGTGGATTGAGTACGTGCAGGAGCTGATTTTCGGAGAGATCCAGGTTTCAGGATTAAGATTGTTAGAAGTTTTCTGTAATTTATACACTTTCCC
Source organism: Pseudotsuga menziesii (assembly GCA_001517045.1). NCBI lineage: Eukaryota > Viridiplantae > Streptophyta > Pinopsida > Pinales > Pinaceae > Pseudotsuga > Pseudotsuga menziesii. The sequence goes on from LPNX010993340.1 coordinate 355,779, forward strand.
ATTTCTGGAGAATTTTTGTGGAACTGAAGCATTGAATTATTTTGAGTTTTCTGTTTTTGAAAATCTTCATTACATGTGGTAATTGTGTATTTATTTTTACCAATAATATAAACTTTGAATGTTTTCAAGTTTCTATTATTTATGTTTAAATGCAAACTCTTCTTTCAATTTTTATTGTTTCCAGCTTTGTTTTGATTATTAATTTTTAATTATAATGATTTATAATTAAAAATTATGTTATCTTTTACATATGAAAGGAATTACTTTACTTTTTTATGTTAATGATAGTTAATCAGAAATGCTGGAAATGTTTTATTTACTGTTCCTGGATATGTTTTATTTACTTTTCCTTCTTTGAATATTTCACAATAACGGAATGGTTAATAAAGAATGTACTGTTGAATTATTTCATGTGTTACATTCTTTATTTTTATTCAATTAAAGTACACGAAAAATAAGTAAAAGTTCTTTTTTGATCAAAAAATCTTTTAGGTTAGATATACTTTAAGTAGTTTATTTAGTTTTATTTTCTTTGATTGATTAAAGTATTAATGGATTTTTCCATTATACTTTAATTCAATTATATTTACTTTATTTTGAGCTTATACCTTTCTTGGAAAATTAAAAAGATAATTCACAAAAAAAATAGCTATTGGGTTTCCTATTGTTTCAATTTTGTAAATGTTATTACATATCTGTATATATATAAATAAATAGATTAGATTTTTATAATATTTTATTTATTTTAGATTAGTTATTAGTTTTCCTGTACATTTGATTTAGTTCTATCTTTTAGTTTTTCTTTTAGATTAATTCTTTGGCTAATGGAGCCATAAAACCCGTCGGGAACAACCATCCCAAACAGCTTGGAACCTGCTTTAAGGATCCCGGTCTGGGTTGTCTCCTCTTGTTGCGAGAAAGTCACATTTTCCTGTCAACAATACTCAGAAGTTGTCAGCTTCAGCAAGCTTGTTATCAATCTGGTGTGATTAGTGATTTTGAAATGAGAACCTCAAATGTAAATAGAAAAAATTTAGATCTTACCAATTTGAGGTGTCCATCCTAGTTCTAGAGCTGGGTGATCTAGGGTTTGTCAGAGAAACACTAATTTTCAAAACTTGTAATTTAAAACCTCTGAATGGATAGAAATATGGTCCTCTTCAAGGTGAGATATCCAATGTACTCCTTTTCAGAAAACAGTAGAGGGAAGATCCTGGAACAAGAAGCCCTAGTTTTCCAATTTCTTATGTAGAAATGACTGATATTGGTTCTTTTGTATATCCAAAGTTTTGGATCCTTAAATTCTAAAAATTCTCACCATGATATATTGATAGGTCTTCTTTCCAAACCCATAGGTTAGAGTAGAAAATGATTCTCCAAGTGGGACTTATTTAGATTTTCCCGAGGTGACTGTTTTGGGGACTGTTCAGAATAATGAACTTGTAAGAACCTCCATGTGTCACTGTTTCACATTTTGAGTCTGAAACAAGTACCAAAGAAACTAAATTATGTTCCCTTCCTGCAACATCTTGCAAAATTTAGTTTGGGCCTTCCTATCCTGAGATATAGAAAATCTCCCTATGTCACCTGTTTATGATTGTATTCTAGAGGAGGCTCAAACCCTGATTTGGAGGAACCGTATCTCCAGAAAGTATAGGGAATTTGAGAATGAAACGTTTAAAGAAGGTACAACATGAATTTTCCTTTGTCCTATAAAATTTTTCAATTCTAAGCCTTCTCCAATCTCGCGTTATAGTGAAAGTTCTAGAATGAAGAAATTCAGTCTTCTAGGTTTTTCAGGCATGAAACTCTAATTTGCATTAGCTTCCATTATAGCTGTATTTCAGCTGTATAGTGAAACTTATTTGATTCAGAAACTACTACCACCAATATATGTTCCATAGTGAGGAAAGTTAGCCTAGCCCTCCTGGATTGATGATTTGGGGAGAGAACACCTTCAACTAGGAAGCCCTAGTTCCCACAGCTGCACAATGCCTTCTTTCAGAGAGGCTCTGATACCATGTTGGATTTTCTTAATATATGATTAGATTATCTAGGATCTTTATCTGAAAGAATAACAAGTACAAAAAAATGCATAAGATGTAAAATATACACAAGACACAAATATTTTCATCAGGGAAACCATAAAGAAGAAAACCTTGCAAACTTCTTCATAATAGTAAGTTGATCAAAATCAGTAATAAGAAATGTTCAACAACTATCTTTCTCTCCTCCTCTGACTATCTCTCTCTCATGCGCCTTCGAGAGACTATGAGGTGTATATAAATGAGGGAGAGCACCTCCTTATTTATACCCTTTCAAGTCACTGACCAAATATAAGACTCGAGACTACATTTCTTCTCACATGGGGCCCACTTCTCATAGAGAGACTACAATTACATATTACATGATGTTACACTGGGGACTATTTCCCCAAATTACAACATAGGTTGTACCTCAAGGTCTATACACAATTTAGACATCCCATATAGGGGTAACACACATCCCCAATGGGGGTACAACAACATACAATGATAATATACATCATAATATCTTCCAAAGTTACAAATACATCAACACTCCCTCTTAACTAGGAAGTTATTCTCTCTCTACACAATGATCAACACATTTGGTGAGGTCTTCAACACATCATCATCATCACAGATTCATAGTTGCTTCCATCATCTTCTTATAATTTGATCATCATCCCATACTATCTGTCATCAAAGGCTTCAACTATCAAAACCCCAAATTTTCACAAAAAATTAAAATTTTGAGATAACAACAAATGCTAAAACTTGCGGTTTACTAACAGCTAAAGGTTAGCAATAAAAGAAACAGTCAAGTGATTATTATTACAAAATATCAGTTATGTTAACTCAGCAGTTCTCTTTTGTAACAAGAATAAGGTTTACTTGCATATTGTTTTAATTCAATTTACTGATGAGTTTCTTCATGTCAAGTAGGTGGAATCTAACTTTTGAATCTAGGGCTTACTTAGCATTTATGCTAACGCAGAAGATTACTGGTTCTTACAGGTTTACAGGTATGATCGAACAAGTAACGTTTTAAAATTCATAAATTATCCAGCAGTGTTTTATTTGCAATTATAAAGCTTAGTAATTAAGCTACTAAATTCCAAACAACTTTCGTGAGGTAAAACCATTTGGCTTCCTTCAGTTTTTCTTGTAACAAAGTTCAGATGTACGTAGCAACAGTAAGATATGTTTGTGGCTCTAAAATTATAATCTCAGTTGCAAAGTAACTTCTACTTTAGTTTGCATAACTTGAAATGTTATAATGATTGTTTTGTCAATATGTATACATTAGCATACTATCTTATCTGTATAACAACTGTTTGACCTTTCTCTTCTGCAAGGAAACTTACAGCCTTTAACCTTCTTGACAGTATAAGTTTGATTTGTGCAAACAAAAACCATAATGCTTTCTCACATGCAATCATGTTTTTCCTATACTTCTTAACTTCATGTCGAACCATGTGGTTCTAATTATTCTAGACTCAAGTAGGATCATTCCTATTCAATTTCTCAATTTTCTATGATACTTCTCTTGTATTTAAGATACTGTCTACAAACAGGCTTTTTGAGATTGATGCATTCGGAAAAGGTCGACTTTCTAGTTATTTTGTATAATTCTATAACCAATTTACTAACCAATAGACATGGTGAATCATTAGCAAAAACCAAGTTGAGTCACAGCCAAATCTATAAAAATTTCATCGCTCTGAACTATGTAAAAGAATTTCATAAAAGTGTTCTTACAATACACTTTGTCAACTTCATAGTTTTGCTACCATTTGATTTATTAGTTCCTATATGACTTATAGACTTGCATAAAATATTTTGTTTATTAGACATTCAAGTCTATAATTAATTCAAGGTCATAAAAAAGTTTTTAAAAGAATTTATGATTCTACATAATACTATGTTATGCCATTTTATAAATGTTATAACTTGAGTTGTCATTTTTCAAGAGATTATCCATGTATAGACTATAATGTTTCTACATAAGAGATCTATAGTTGTTCGGTGGTTAAAATATTTTAACTTGAGCTCTCCCATATAACATATGACTTCTATCCATATCAAGGTCAACGTTTAAAGAAAGGGATTACTAACATCCATATAGTATTAGTGATGTTACGATATAATAGACTTATGGTTAATGATGGATTAAGTTCTAAGCATGAACGATTTTGGGCATTAACCAAATTTTAATAGTGACACCTCTTTTCTAGGTCAACGTAAATCATAACATTGATATTATAACACTGATCTAGCATATGATGAGCGGTGTATTCGATTACGAAGCAATAACTTAGTTTTTTATATGGTTTATGCATCGTTTCAATGATTAAATAATTGGTTATTATTATATGCAGGCGACTACAGAAAACAATCCATTGCATGGTTTGAATTAACATGCCCATGTGGTCTTCTCCTGGCCAAGCATGAAAGATTTAAGAATCATGGTAACCCTAACCCTTTTCATTTCTTCTCCGTAGTTCACGCTGGCCCTGGAGGCTGCTCTGCTTGGTTTTCATGGTGGCCATAAGTCCTCCTCTGTTCCAGTTGTCCCGAGTCTTGGGTTAGCGTTGTATTTGCCTCTGGTATTCAATTTTTAATCCATTATTAGTGGTTGTGAGTTCTCACTCTGCAAGTTTTGTTGATTCTATCGTTTCCCTTAGCTTGATGTCTACTCAATCTTCCTTTCGTTGTCCTCATGGCTCATTGTTGTGTGAGGTTCAGTCTTTACAGGCTGTTGGGTCTATATTTTGCAAAGTCTATTGGTGATAGTAAATCCATGAGGCTATTCGATGTTTCAAATCACAGGTAAAATTTGTTTTAGCGTTTATTTAACTTGCAGCAGGTGTATATGCTGTTACTATAGCATAAATAAATCTTGAGTTATTTATCTTCTAACCTTTGTATTTAAACTCCTTGCAGGGGCTCGTGACTATGTACATCCACGGTGGAGGAAGTATGCAGACTGTCTTCGAAACTGGTGGCTCGTGGCTTATACGGGTAAGCCCTGTGGTCAATATGTTGGGTTTTCACCCTACTTGTATCAGGGTGGTCATTTGGGGTAACCCAAAGTTGGGGAAGCTTTCCTAGGATTTTCGTAAATTATGCAGTCTCTTTTACAGGTCGTTGTTGATTTACCCAATTTCAAACCCTCGCTAGTCGATGGGTAAACTTGGTCTTAAACTAAGCAATGTAATTAGTTTTGTTTTTAATGTTTAGCTTTACAGATTTTTAAAATTTAAACAATAGTTTTCTTGTAAAGACAGTTCTATCTTCAATCTTGTCTTGATTTATCGAAATGCTTAACTTATGCTCTGTGTACTCAGGGTTTTTACCCTTCTTGACAGTAAGTGATTTTTTGTGCTCTTCTTAAAGTACTTTGTGAAAGTTTATTATTAATGTTTTTAAGACTGATACATACAGTCATAGATTAGTTATAAATCATACTCATTTTTGCTAAGGGTTACGAGCTAGGGTTTATCCTGTGGAAACCCTCGTTTTAAAACAAATTATTCTATTTATTTTTAACAAATTCTATTACTTATTTAATTTGGCTTTTAATTACTGCTATAATGTGTTGTGGAAATTTCCAGTTTATAATAATTACCAATGTCTTTTTTGTTTGTCTTTTAAGGACTGTAAGTAATTTTAAAATAACCTAGTTGTTTAATAGTTACATAATCCAATTAATTTGGATTGTATCTTCAATGCATTGACATTTGTAAATATAACATATATATGGGTTTCAACCCTACCATTTGCTTTTACAGATACATCCTGTTTGTAAAATTAAAAGGAACAATTCTTTTTATAAGTATACATTATATATATGTTGTTCATTATTGTATTCTTGTTGTTTTTCCAATTGAAATAATAAAAGGGAAATGCTAGAATAACTTAAATATTATGAATAAGTCTGTTCTTAGTACCATGATTATTCTTTACATTTATTTACTTAGTTAATAATACCCGTTAGTCTTAAATTACTATGATTAGTAATTAAACTATATATTTATTAGTTTATACCTTTATTGAATGAATATAAAAAATAGTTTAGTTGTACTTTTCTACTGCATAACCAAGAGGTTAATGAATAAAATACAAAGAAAATATATATATACATGACACAGTTTATCATCCTGCATAAATAACAAAATAATGTACTATATTTAATACATCTTATTTACTTAAGTAACTTATTACTATGATAAACCTGCTACCTGTAATGAGTTATGGCTATTTCTTTTCTAGCCTACTTACATCAACAAGCTGGTTAAACGATAAAAATATATATATAGGTTGTTGTTCTTTTCTGGAAATAACCTACAAACAGAAATAAATTATTCAGATATTATGAAATATATAATACATCTATTCAATTCAGTCTTCTATCATATTCTTCATCTATTTTTGAACACACTACCTGTGCTAGAGTAGGGTCTAGTTCGTTCCAGACGGGGAAAAACATAGGTAGGATTATTTCATCCAATTACATATTTAATATTCAAATAACTAAAAGATTACAAGCTCTAATAGTTCACTACAAAACATGTAAATCATTCCTTATTCATTCATTCTCAGATATAACTTTTAACACAACAAATAAAAGACTGTAGAACCTGTTTAAAGCTGGATGACAATAGCGTTGAAAGGCCGTTCATCCCTACCAACTACTGGAGAGTGCTGAAATAGTGTCTTCTTAGGACTCCCGAGCCTGTTCCTGGTCTCCTTGGCTGAGAACTAGTGGAGCAAGCAACAAAATACTAGTCTAATGACTCAGTACTAACTCTGCACTCAGCAGCAATATCCTTCAGCTGAATAGCTGTACTAGATCACTTTCTGTAGTTTACCCCTCAAACACCTTCCACAAATTCCCTTCCCAATGAAATCCTTTGAAGTACATTCACCTAAATGATTCTCCTCCTGGAATGAGCAGCCTCAACTCTCTTCAATGGGCATTTTTATTAAGATTTCCTAGGTCTTTTTGGGTTAGTTGTCATTAATTGATCCACCTACTCTGATCCCACTTTATTGGGGGATCATGACCCCAAATGTAGGGAGGTTGCCACCTGCAACATTGGAAGTGTTTGAGGATGCTTCCACTTCTCTATTTGCTCTCCACCTAGTCTCCTCCACCAACTTGAACAGTAACACTCTTTTTAACAGCTCTCCCAAGCTATTTTCTGCACTTTTATTTATTTATAATTAAAATATTCAGAATTACATTCAATATCCTTGACTCAGCTAAGTCATCATTTACAACTTAGCATAAAATTTAACATAATGTCTTGGAATAAAATCAAATAAGATAATATTATTTTGCAAAATTGGGGCATGTGACATCAACACTACCAACCTTTTTTCATATTAGATGTAGACCTAGCCCTCTGCTAGGTCTTCATCATCTCTGCAAGCAAGCCATCAAGTAGGTACACCTCAAGACTTATTATATTCCTCTTGCAAAACATACATGATCTCCCGGGACTGATTATATGCCATTGCAAAACCTAAAGGAGCATCCTAGGATTGATTACATGAATTGCAAAATATGTGTACCCTATTGTTACCTCATCATCTTCAGATCATCTCATCATCACACGGAGCACAACCCTGATACACATAACACAACACTTACATCAATGACCTTGGGAGGCCCAGCCTGCTACCATGTCGGAAAGGATCGAGAACTTACATCAATGACCATTGGAGGCCCAGCCTGCCACCATGTTGAAAAGGCTCTCGGTACTTACATCAACAACCATGGGAAGCCCATCCTTCCACGATGTTGGAAAGGCTCGGCACTAATATCTACGACCATGGGAGGCTCAGACTTCCACCATGTTGGGAATTTTCTCAACACTTACATCAATGACCATGGGAGTCCCAGCCTCCCACCATTTTGGAAAGGCTCAGCACTTACATCAATGACCATGGGAGGCCTAGCCTACCACCATTTTGGAAAGGCTCTCAGCACTTACATCAATGACCATGGGAGGACCATCCTACCACCATGTTGGAAAGGCTCAGCACTTACATCAACGACCATGGAAGGCCAAGCCTTCCACCCTGTCAAAAAGGCTCTCAACACTTACATGAATAACCATGGGAGGCCCATCCTGCCACCATATCAAAAAGAATCAACACTTACATCAATGACCATGAGAGGCCTAGCCTTCCACCATGTCAAAAAGGCTCACATGTGTATCTACTTCTTCTAGACTCATCACTTCCATTTGGAGGGAACCTCGATCTGAAGAACACCAAGCTTCTCTCTGAAGTATTCAAACTTCACTATGGCCATTTCTAGCATAGAATCACATTCGTCGAAGGATAACCTCTGAGCTTCATCAGGACTAATTACATCCGAGGACAACCTACATGATTGATTACATTTGAGCAACATACGAGCTTCGTCAGTATTTTATGCTCAGATAACCTATCTCACCAGCTATGCTAGAGCTAATCATTGCCACTTTCAAGAGATATCTATCTGGATCACATACCAGAGCTTCAATGCTCCTCTATGCATCATACCAAAATGCAAGTCAAATCAATAAAATCAAATAGTAGTTTGAAAAGAAACATACTACCTCACAAATAGTCGAGCAAGTGGAAACATATTTTTCCTCAGTTTTACTCTGCGCCATGTAGGACTACATCTTGTCAAACCAGTAGCTCATACTAGATCTGAAATTGAAGAAGCAACCCAAGGTTCTCCTCTTCTTAGTGGCACTATCAATCTGAATCAACATAACGATACAGGTTAGTCTTCTAATTCGTACCATACTTGAGCCCATACTCAACTGTACCCTTCAGGTACCTCACTGCATGCTTTGAAACTAGGTGAGCATGTCTCGAATCCATCAGGAACTGGCTCAGTTTGTTCATAGCAAAGCATGTGGCTCATCTTGTATTTGTTTAGTACATCAATGAACAAATATTCTGATGATAAATCATGGCATCAACCATCTCTAATGAAGCATCACTCAATAGCTTCAGGTTTGATGCCATAGGCATCGACATGGCCTTGTAGTCCATCATCACAAACCTCTTCAAGATATTCACTACATACTTTTCTTGTCCAAGGGATATTCCATCCGCACTTTGCCACACCTCCATGCCTATAAAGTAGTGCATCATACCTAATTCCTTCATCTCGAACTCGGCAGCAAGTATCCTTCTTTCATCTTTAATGAATTCCTCTTTTCCTTTCAGGAATAGGTCATTGACATATAACATGAGCATCACTGGTCTTCCACCTTCAACCTTGCAAGAAAGGTTGGAATCCTCTTTACTCTCAGTAAAGGCTAGATCCATCAGTAAGCTATCCATCCTTTCATACCATGTCAAACCTCAGAATCTTCTCTAGTCACTCCCTCTCAAGCAGAGCATCATTCTCCCTCTTCCTTTTGTACTCTATGTATTGAAACATTTTGTAATGGAGTGACAAGTAGCTTCCTCTACTACTAATATTCTATGTATCCATCTAGGGTCACTAGATACCAAGATCCTCTATCTTGAACTTTGTTAAAAAGTTATTTTCACACCCATATGTGAGCTTGTCTTCCTCTATAGGCTTTCCTCTTCAACCTTGTAGAAAAGTTTAAGATCTTCATCAATCTAGGTGATTTTCAAGCTCTTTATGCAACTATATGTTCTATCCCATGGGTTCCTTCTAAGCTCATACAATTCCTTCTTTAATTTTCACACATGATTCTGCATGTCATGTGTCTCAACTCCCAGTGGCTTCTCTACGTATAATTCCTCCTTGACTACATCATCCAAGAATGTTATCTTGATTCCAGCTGATGTATCTCCCATCTCAGACCTGTATGTATGGATATAATGGAAGTGTACCATGTCACTGGTGCAAATGTATCTTCATAGTCTGTGCCTTCTTTCTATGAGAAATCTCGTGCTACGAATCTTGCCTTGTATCCCATGATGCTACCATCTACTGCATGCTAGATATTCTAGATCCATATGGAAGGCACTACGAACTTCCCTTCAGGTCTCAACACCACATCCTAGACATCATTCCTCTTTATCAATCGGTATTCTTTGATCACAGTCTCCTTCCATTTCTTCTTGGCTACTTCTTCATAGTTGGAAAGCTCTGCATCAATGATGTCGCTCAACGATGTCACATAACTAGAGTGTGTCTGAGACTTCTTTCTTTCTTTGGAAGTCTCCTCATACTATTCTTCATTTTGGATGATTTCTTGTTCCCACGGTGGTCTTCATGTCTCGAGGTGGATCTACCATTATCTTTATATTGTTCTGAAGATATTTCTTTCTCCACTGTGTCGTTGAACTGGGCAGCTTCATGTTCCTCTTTTGAACTAACATTACTTGTTCTTTGGAATGATCTACAAGTCAAGTTTAGTTGCATGATTAGAAACATATCATAATTTTCAAAATATATTAATAGTGACAAATATATGTCACATAGCCATGCAACTATTTTAGCCAATGCTACAACATTAATCCATATCATGTATACATATAGTAACTTCTAGATGCATTCTACCGCAATATTATTAAGAGTGTGTACTACTCCTAATATGCCAACAAAGAGGTTTTAATCTAGATAAGTAGTAATGGAATGTTGTACAAGATCATTGAATTCTTACCCATCATGTGTAATTGAGTAATATAAATGGAAATACTCAAACATGCATAACACATCAACTAAATATAAATAAATGCATAACCAAACAATATCATGAAATGACAATTGAGTACTTATCTTTATTTGTTTCATGGGTAGACTCCTTCTTGAGCCTTCAACTTCATCATATTCTTCATTCATAACAACATCATTTCTTATCCAGATGCTAAGATGGATAAGAGGTTCTTCAAGAATTGATTCCTTCATATTCCTCATCGCTTTAGGGATCTTATTTGAATCATGAGAGATTTCTATTTAGTTGCTCCCATCTTCTCTTCTCTTATTATGAGTCAAGCTTCTTCTTGTGTGCACTATTCCTAGAGTCTGTTGAAGGTAATCACTTCCTTCTGGCACACATTCCTCGAGTGAATGAATCCCATGATCGTGGGAGGTCATTCAAGGTGGTTATAACAATATCTTATTCTTCTTTGATTGATTCTTCATAGCATCAGACACTTCCTTTTTTTGTCTTCAAGGATGACACATGAGGGATGAGATGATCCTTAATAGAATCTGCAATTATTCTCTTGGCTCTAGCTTGAGCCTGATCTCCGTCTGGCTCTTATAATTTCCTTGTTGAAATAATATTCGGATCATGAAGTTCCTATACTTCCATAATCGAAATTTGTCAGCTTCACCAAGATTGTTATCAAGCTGGTGTGATTAGTGATTTTGAAATGAGAACCTCAAATGTAAATAGAAAAAATTTAGATCTTACAGATTTGAGGTGTCCATCCTGGTTCTGGAGCTAGTTGATCTAGGGTTTGTCAGAGAAACCCTAATTTTCAAAACTTGTAATTTCAAACTTCTGATTGGATAGAAAGATTGTCCTCTTCAAGGAGAGTTGTCCAATGTACTCCTTTTCTGAGAACATTGGAGGGAAGCTCCCCGAACAGGAATCCCTAGTTTTCCAATTTCTTCTGCAGAAATTATTGATATTGATTCTATTGTATATATAAAGTTTCGTATCCTTAAAGTCTGAAACTTCTCACAATGATATAATGATAGGTCTTATTCCCAACCCCATATGTTAGAGCAGAAATGGATTCTCCAAGTGGGACTTATTTGAATTCTCCCGAGGTGACTCTTTTGGGGACTATTCAACATAACAAACTTGTACGGACGTCCATGTGTCATTGTTTCACATTATGGGTCTAAAACGAGTACCAACCAAACTAAAGTCTATGCCCTACCTGCAACATCTTGTGAAATTTATATTGGACCTTTGTAGCCCGAGATATAGCAAATCTCCCTAGGTCACCTATTTATGACTGTATTCTGGAGGAGGATCAAACCCTAATTTGGAGGAACCATATCTCCTGAATTATAGTGAATCTAAGGATGAAATATTTACACAAGGTACAAAATGAAGTTTCCTTCAGACTGTAAAAATTTTGGATTTTGATCCTTCTCCAATACCGTGCTATAGAGAAAGTTCTAGAATTAAGAAATTCAGTCTTCTAGGGTTTTCAGGTATGAAACCCTAATTTGCATTAGCTTTCATTGTAGTTGTATTTCGGTTGTACAATGAAACTTAATTGATTCAAAAACTGCTACCACCAATATATGTTCCCTAGTGAGGAAAGTTATCCTAGCCCTCCTAGCTTGATGATATCTGAAGAGATCACCTTCAACTAGGAAGCCCTAGTTGCCACAGCTGCACAATGCCTTCTTTCTGAGAAGCTCTGATACCATGTTGGATTTTCTTAAGATATGATTAGATTATCTAGGATCTTTATCTGAAAGAATAACAAGTATAGAAACATGTATAAGATGTAAAATATACATAAGACACAAATATTTTCATCAAGGAAACCATAAAGGATAAAACCCCGCAAACTTCTTCATAATAGTAAGATGATCAAACGCAGTAATAATAAATGTTTAGCATCTATCTTTCTCTTCTCCTCTGACTTTCTCTCTCTCTCATGCACCTTAGAGAGAGTGTGAGATTTATATAAATGAGGGAGAGCACCTCCCTATTTATACTCTTTCAAGTCACTAACCGAATATAAGGCTCGAGCCTACATGTCTTCTCACATGGGGCCCACTTCTCCTAGAGAGACTACAAATACATATTACATAATGTTACACTGGGGACTATTTCTCTGACTTACAACAAAGGTTGTACCTCAAGCTCTAGAAACAATTTATACATCCCGTAAAAGGGTAACACACACCCCCAATGGGCATACAACAACATAAAATGATAATATACATTAGAATGTCTTCTAAAGTTATAAATACATCAAAACTCCCTCTTGACTAGGAAGGTATTCTCTCTCTACACAGTCATCAACACATTTTTTCAGGTCTTCAATGCATCATCATCATCACGGATTCATAGCTGGTGCCATCATCTTTTTATAATTTGATCATCGTCCCATACTATCTGTCATCATAAGCTTCTACAGTAACAACCCTCTTTTCATAATGGATGTAGGCCTATCCATTTTCCAGAACTTCATCATCTCTGTGAGAAAGCAATCAAGTAGGTACATCTCATGAATTATTATATTCCTCTTGAAAAACATGCAAGATCTCCCAGGACTAATTATATGCCGGTGCAAAACCTGAAGGAGAATCCTAGGATTGATTACATTCCTTGCAACACATGTGTACCCTACTGTTACCTTATCATCTTCAGATCATCCCATTGACACACAGAGCACAACCCAGATACACATAACACAACACTTACATCAACAACCATGGGAGGCCGAGCTTTCCACCATGTCAGAAAGGCTCCATCACTTACATTAATGACCATGGGAGGCCTAGCTTGCCACCATGTTAGAAAGGCTCTCGGTACTTACATAAACGAGCATGGGAGGCATAGCCTGCCACCATGTCGAAAAGGCTTAGCACTTACATCTATGACCATGGGATGCCCAACCTACCACCATGTGAGAAATGCTCTCAACACTTACATCAATGACAATGGGAGGCCTAGGCTTCCACCATGTTGGAAAGGATCTCAACACTTACATCAATGACCATGGGAGGCCCATCCTACCACCATGTCAAAAATGCCCAGCACTTACATAAACGACCATGGGAGTCCCAGCCTGCCACCATGTCAAAAATGCTCTCAGCACTTACATCAATGACCATGGGAGGCCCATCTAGCCACCATGTCAGAAAGGATCAGCACTTACATCAACGACCATGGGAGGCCTAGCCTGTCACCATGTCGGAAAGGCTCACATGTGTATCTACGTCTTCCAGACTCATCAATTCCCTTTGGAGGGAACCTCGATCTTAAGAACACCAAGCTTCTCTCTGAAGTATTCGAACTTCACTCTGGCCATTTCTAGCATAGAATCACATAATGACTACTTATGTCCAAGGATAACCTGCGAGCTTCGCTAGGACTAATTACATCCAAGGACAACCTACATGATTGATTACGTCTAAGCAACCTATGAGCTTCATTAGTATTTTATGCTTAGACAACCTATATCACCAACTATGCTAGAACTCATCATTCCTTCTTTCAAGAGATATTGATCTAGATCACATACTGGAGCTTCAATGCTCCTCTCTGCATCATACAAAAATGCAAGTCAAATCAATCAAATTAAATATTAGCTTCAAAAGAAACATACTATCTCATAACTAGCTGAGCAAGTGGAAACATATTTTTACTCAGCTATACTCAGTGCGATGCAGGACTGCATCTTGCCAAACCAATAGCCCATACTGGATCTCAAACTGAAGAAGCAACCCAGTGTGCTCTTCTTCTCAGTGGCGCTACCAATCCGAATCAACATAACCCTGCAGGTTAGTCTTCTGATTTGTATCATACTTGATCCCATACTAAATTGTACCCTTCAAGTACCTCACTGCATGCTTTGCAACTAGGTGAGCATGTCTCAAATCCGTCAGGAACTGGCTCAGTTCATTCACAGCAAAGCATGTGCCTAGTATTGTATTCATCCAACACATCAATGAACAAATCATCTGACAATACATTATGGCATCAACCTTCTTTGATGAAGAATCACTCAATAGATTTAGGTTTGATGCCATAGGTGTGGCCATGGCCTTGCAGTCCATCATCCTGAACCTCTTCAGGATCTCCACTACAAACTTTCCTTTTCCAAGGGAGATTCCATATGCACGTTGCCACACCTTCATGCCTATAAAGTAATGCATCATACCCAAGTCCTTCATCTCTATCTTGGCATCAAGTATCCTTCTAGAATCTTTAATGAGTTCCTATTTTCCTTTCAGGAACAGGTCATCAACATATAACATGAGCATCAATGGTCTTTTGCCTTCAACCTTGAAATAAATATTGGAATCTGTTGTACTCTCAGTAAAGGCTAGATCCATTAGTAAGTTTTCCATCATGTCATACCATGTCAAACCTCAAGATATTCTGTAGTTACTCCCTTTGAAGCATAGCTTCATTCTCCCTCTACCTTTCATACTCTATGTATTGAAACATTATGTAATGGTGTGTAATGGAGTGTCAAGTAGCTTACTCTGCTACTAATATTCTATGTATCAATCTAGGGTCACTAGATACCAAGATCCTCTATATTGAACTTTTTTAAAAACTTCTTCTCACACCCATCTATGAGTTTGTCTTCCTCTATAGGATTTCCTCTTCAACCTTGTAGCAAAATTTAAGATCTTCATCACTCTATGTGATTTTCAAGCTCCTTATGTAACTATATGTTCTATCCCATGGGTGCCTTATGAGCTCATACAATTCCTTCTTTAATTTGCACACATGATTCTTCCTATCATGTGTCTCAAATCCAAGTGGCTGCTCTACATATACTTCCTCCTTGAATACATCATCCAAGAAGTTTATCTTGATGTCAGCTGATGTATCTCCCATCTCATACCTATATGTATGGATATAATGGAAGTGTACCATGTCACTAGTGCAAATGTCTCTTCGTAGTCTGTTCCTTCTTTCTGTGAGAAGTATCATGCTACAAATATTGCCTTGTATCCCATGATGTTGCCATCTACTGCATGCTAGATATTCTACATCCATATGGATGACACTATGGACTTCCCTTCAAGTCTCGACACCGCATCATAGACATCATTCCTCTTTATAAATTGGTGTTCTTTGATCATAATCTCCTTCCCTTTCTTCTTGGATACTTCTTCATAGCTGGAAGGCTCTGCATCAATGATGTCGCTCAACATTGTCACATAACTAGAGTGTGTCTAAGACCTCTTTCTTTATTTGGAATTCTCATCAAACTATTCCTCATTTTGGATGATTTCCCATTCCCAAGGTGGTATTCATGTCTCGAGGTGGATCTACCATTCTCTTTATATTGTTCTGAAGATGTTTCTTTCACCACAGTGTCTCTGACCTAGGAAGCTTCATGTTCCTCTTCTAAACTATCATTACGTGTTCTTCGTAATGATCTACAAGTCAAGTTTAGTTTCATGATTAGAAACATATCATAATTTTCAAAATATATTAATAGTGACAAATATATGTCAAATAGTTGTGCAACTATTTTATCCAATGCTACAACATTCATCCATATCATGTATACATATAGTAACTTCTAGATGTATTCTACCCAAATATTATTAAGAGTGTGTACTACTCCCAATATGCCAACAAAGAGGTTTTAATCCAAATAAGTAGTAATGGAATGTTGTACAACATCATTGACTTCTTACCCATCATGTGCAATTCAATAGTATAAATGAAAATACTCAAACATGCATAACACATCAACTGAATATAAACAAATTCATAACCAAACAATATCATGAAATTACAATTGAATACTTAGCTTTATTTGTTTTGTTGGTAAAATCCTTCTTGAGTCTTCCACTTCATCATCTTCTTCATTCATAACAACATCATTTATTATCCAAATGCTAAGATGGATAAGAGGTTCTTCAATAACTGAGTCCTTCATATTCCTCATCACTTGAGGGATATTCTTTGAATCATGAGAGATTGATCTTCAATTGATCCCATTTTCTCTTCTATTATTATGAGTCGAGCTTCTTCTTGTGTGCACTCTTACGAGAGTCTGCTGAAGGTAATCACTTCTTTCTGGCACACATTCCTTGAATGAATGAATCCCATGATCTTGGGAGGCCATTCAAGGTGGTTATAACAATATCTTATTCTTCTTCAATTGCTTCATCATACCATCAAACACTTCCTTTTGGTGTCTTCAAGGATGACACATGAGGGATGAGATGATCCTTAATAGAACCTGCAATGATTCTCTTCGCTCTAGCCTTAGCTTCATCTCCCTCTGGCTCTTAGAACTTCCTTGCTGAAATACTAATCCAAGTAAATTTATTCAAGGATCACGAAGGTCCTATACTCGAAAGTTGTCAGCTTCACCAAGCTTGTTATCAAGCTGGTGTGATTAGTGATTTTGAAATGAGAACCTCAAATGTAAATAGCAAAAATTTAGATCTTACTGATTCGAGGTGTTCGTCCTAGTTCCAGAGCTTGGTGATCTAGGGTTTGTCAGAGAAACCCTAATTTTAAATATTTTTAATTTCAAACTTCTAATTGGATAGAAAGATGTTCCTCTTCAAGGCGAGCTGTCCAATGCACTCCTTTTCTAAAAATAGTGGAGGGAAGCTCCCAGAACAGGAAGCCCTAGTTTTTCAATTTCTTCTATAGAAATGACTGATATTGATTCTGTTTTATATCCTAATTTTCAGATCCTTAAAGTCTGAAACTTCTCACTGTGATATCCTGGCAGGCCTTCTTTCCAAACCCATAGGTTAGAGTAGAACTAGATTCTGCAAGTGGGACTTATTTGGATTTTCCCAAGGTGAGTGTTTTGGGGACTGTTCAACATAGCGAACTTGTACGGACTTCCACATGTCCCTGTTTCACATTATGGGTCTGAAAAGAGTACCTTAAAAACTAAAGTCTGTTCCCTAACTGCAAAATATTGCGAATTTTTGTTTGGACCTTTCTATCCTGAGATATAGCAAATCTCCCTAGGTCACACATTTATGACTGCATTATGGAGGAGGATGGAACCATGATTTGGAGGAACCATATCTCCTGAAGTATAGTGAATCTGAGGATGAAACGTTTACACAAGGGACAAAATTAAACTTTCTTTGACATGTAAAATTTTAGGCTTCTGATCCTTCTCCAATATCACATTATAGTGAAATTTCTAGAATGACTAAATTCAGTCTTCTATGGTTTTCAAGAATGAAACCCTAATTTGCATTAGCTGCTATTGTAGTTGTATTTCAGATGTACAATGAAACTTATTTTATTCAAAAACTTCTACCACCAATAGATGCACTCTAGTGAAGAAAGTTAGCCTATCCCTCTTGGATTGATGATATGTGGAGAGAACCCCTTCAACTAGGAATCCCTAGTTCCTGCAGCTGCAGAATGCCTTCTTTCAGAGAGGCTCTGATACCATGTTGGATTTTCTTAAGATATGATTACATTATCTTGGATATTTATATGAAATAATAACAAGTACAGAAAAATGCATAAGATGTAAAATATACACAAGACACAAATATTTTCATTGGGGAAACCATAAAGGGGAAAACCCCACAAACTTCTTCAGAATAGTATGATGATCAAAAGCAATATTAATAAGAAATGTTCAACAGCTATCTTTCTCTCCTCCTTTCACTGTCTCTCTCTCTCTCACATGTGCCTTAGAGAGTGTGTGAGGTGTATATAAATGAGGGAGAGTGCCTCCCTATTTATACCCTTTCAAGTCACTGATCAAATATAAGACTTGAGCCTACATGTCATCTCACATGGGGACCACTTATCCTAGAGAGACCACAATTACATATTACATGATTTTACACTGGGTAATATTACCCCGACTTACAACGAAGGTTGTACCTCAAGGTATAGACACAATTTAGACATTACGCAAAGGGGTAACACACATCCCCAATGGGGGTACAACAACATACAATGATAATATACATCAGAATATCTTCCAAAGTTACAAATACATCAACAGATGAAGCCGATGGATTGCTTTGTATCTCAATTTATCCCGATATTCTCTTTCATCTAGATGGGTTGACCACTCCAAACCAAGTATGGACCAAACTTGAGTCTCTCTTTGGAGTACAAGATGAGATAAGAGCACATCAGTTGCATAATGCATTATTCTCATTGAGTCCAAGAGGTTTTGATTCTATTGAGGGTTTCTTCACCAAATTCAAGTCACTTGTTCTATAAAGCAATGTGGGATTGAGAATAAAGAGGATCAATTGATCCTTTCCATTCTATCAAAATTGGGTTCTGAATACTTATTTTTTTTGTCTACTTTTCATGCTACTAGGTTTTCTATTTTGAATTGGAAAATGCCTTCTTTGAGTACATTATTTGATTCATGCTCTTGTAGTTCAAGGAATTAAGAATTCCAATTCAAAAGAGAATCAAATAGTGAAAGAGAAGAGGCCAAAATTATATAATTAAGAGGAATGATTGAATCTTATTGATGAATGTTCAATGAAGAAAGTCAAGAATAAAGGAAGCACATTCAAGTTTTCCTATTGCAGCAAGGGATTTCATCCTGAGAAGAAAAGTTTCAATAAAAATATGGACATCATGTCTCAGCTACTTGAGAAGCATAACATTGAAGTTCCAGATGAGCTAAAGAAGCTTGTTGAATCCTTAGAACATTGTCATAGTGCGTAGTCCCAAGGTAATATGAACTATGAATTGAGTGCCATAGTTAAATCCTTTCCTCACATATTTTATATAGATTCATTTTATGATATATCAGAATAAAAAATATCATTGTATTTCTTGAATAATCCATCTATCAGTCTACTAGATTCACCTCCTAATACTTGTGATTTATCACTAGATCCTGAATTCTCTTTAAACAACTCTTCCTCACTCCATTCAAATGATTATAATTATTATTTATAAGCATGTTTTCAATATCATATTCATTTTATGACATCATCAATACCATATACCATACCTTTGAATACTCGTAACACTATACAAATCCCAAGTTTACTTGTTGATTCCTTATTGGTTTCCTATGCAGTGTTACTTATATCTAATGGTTCCAAATCTTGTCTATCTTTCACTGGTTGGTTATCCATGACATTATTAATCCTTGGAATTATGTTACACATGTTTGTATCTGTTCCAAACACTTATGTTTCAGATCTCAAGTCCATCCATCATTCTTATTTTTACATCCATCAGTTTTCCCCAGTTAATTATCATTTTCCTACTAAGACCCTATATCCTCATGGAGACACTAAAAATTTAGTATTTTCTGTTCCATATGATAATAATTATGATATTGCAGATTCCTTTCAGCCTCATTTAATAATTAGGAAGGTGCTACAACAGTTTTAAAATAAGATACATGGCCCACATCACCATTTTGCATCTATACAAGAAACTGATTGTATTAATTCTTTTACTCTTTGGGAAGGAGTATGCACATATCTCTTTTCCTTTTCATATTTTTTTTCATATAAGAGTATGACAGAAGAAATAATAATTCAGATAATTCTCCTACTTCATTAGATTATGTGCTACAAGGAGTCTCTCCTCTTCTTTCTTGCAGATACTACACTCTGGCGCACGATCATGGAGTTCACAATTTCCTCTACCAGAAGTAGTTCAGTCAACTTATCCAAGTGAATAAAAAGATATGTTGAAGACATGTTGTTCAATTTTTTTCCTTTTCCTTTCTTGAGGGAGGATTTTCCCCATGTGGTTTTTCCTCTTTCCTCACTTTTCGAGACAAAACTAATTGTAAAGGGTGACCATAACCTTGTTTTTGGGCCCTATATACATCTATATTTATGATTAGTTAAGATAAATACATCATAAAGTGACACTTAAAGGTGGGTTTTGGAATATTATAAACCCAGTCCATACTTAGGATAACAAATATTAATTATTTCTTATTAATTTCCTATCCACTAGCCTAAATAGTTGGCATCCACTTGCACCACTTGGTCAGCTCTTGCCATATATACCCTCGAAGCACCTTTATCCTAATTTTGGATAGCTCCTTCCTACTTTATTGACTTCCCATATTTAGTAGCTACGCCTACCTACATATTCTCTCTTAATACTGCTTTTATCCTACTTTTAAGTGGATAAGATAAAGCTAGTCAACTAGGAAACTGCTATCTTGTGTTTCCAACACATCCTCCATGATTTTCTGTCCAAATTCCATGATTAGCATGTTTTTCAATCACTAATGACAACTCACTCATGATTCATCCAATTCGTGAGGTCCTTGACATATTTGGAAAGTGCTTTAGTCACCTATGGGGTTTTATCATATTTTAGTAAGTCTTCTTTATGAGCTAGCATGAGTTGTCTTCTAGAAACTCAATTTTCCTTTATAAGTTTGTATTATGATTGTAATCATAATAAATTAATTTGATCAATAATACATAGAAATATATTAGATCATACTCCACTTCTATTGTATTCATTCACATTATTAGTCTCTCTATTCTATGTGTGCATGCTTGTGAGAATTATATTTGTGGCTAGATCTACTCCCTATGTCTTATTCTTAGTATTAAGTATCTACTGCTATTATACATTCTATCGGAGTCCTTTTACATGTTATTAGAATCTTCTACACATTTATGTATGCAGGTTAGGTGTGTCACATGGGTTTGACAATGCATATCATCAAAACGTTACAGCTAAGTGTGCAAAAGATACTATGGTTTTAGGAAGGGTGTGCGTCATCATTCAACACCACATCCCATTAGATATCAACAATTGAGGCACTCGTTATAGGGAAGGAATTTCTTCTAGATCACATACACCATGTATAGGACCTTGTAAACCACATAGTGGATGGACAGAGAATCTTAGACATAATAGTGGGATATGTCCATATTTTGAGCTTAATTGAAACATCAATGATGTTTCTAGGAACCTAAGCCATGATTATAGGCTATAATCTAGGGCATCTATCTATAACAACTTTTTTCTAGGTCCATGAGTCATCTACGTGGGTTGGTTGTGTTAGGTGTGTTTAGCTGTTGGAGGCAGTAAGTGATTGATGATCCAAGAAGTTGTTATTCATTGAAAAAATCCATAGAATTAAAAAAAAACTAATTATATAAGGATCATGGGCCATGGTGTAAAATTATCAAAGCTATAGGATCATCAAGCTGGATTGAACTTCATTGTGAAAGAAGAATGAACGAGGAAGAATAATTTCAGTGCTAGAATGATCAAACAATCATAGTGAAATTATTTAGACAAGAGGAAAAAATTTGACAACATAACATTAATATGATAATAACGAACATGTATGTAAAACATCAATGACACAATAATGAGAATTTGAGTCCTTTAGGAGTGGTTCAAATTCCATGACTTGGACTGACTCTAGAGATCACTAACTATGGAAAAATCACCACTGGAGGATCACTAGTGTAACTATGGACAACTAAAAAACCTCACAATCAGTTAACTAACCAAGGTAGGTGATTAAAGGCACCCAATATCCTTAAATCATGAAAATCTAGCACTAAACTAACTATCTCACATTGGGGCATAACTCAAGACAGATTAGGGTGAACTGATGGTGGGACTCCCATGACTCAATTTGGGTTCCTAAAATATAGGGATTGGTCTATGGAGATCCTAATATCATGAATATTGGTGCGTCAAGTGGTAGGTTGGACCCATATAACTTCTCCAGGGAACTAATGAAGTGGAAACATGCCCCTAAGCTAGGAAACTAACATCTAGACTATGGTGGACAAGGGAGGATTACAAATTAATACTAACACCCCATTTTAATCCAAACTTAGAAAACTTGGGCCATGGAAACTAAGACCAAAGGTCACCCATACAATCTAATGCAAAAAATTAACTACTCAGTAAACCAGGGGAATGGGGAAAACCTCATGGGAACCCCTCCACTCAAAATGAATAGTGAACCAGGAACAAAACTGAATAAAAAATTCACACCAAGAAGAGACCTGAGATAACAAAAAATCTCTTTTTAGTGAAATATTTTGTGAATATGTGTACAACCTGCTCTTCAATAGGACACTAATGAAAAATGACATCCTTACTATGCACTAGTTCTCAGATGTAGTGCATATGGAATTCAATGTGTTTGGTCTGTTGCTTATGTACTTGATCAATAGAAATTTTAATTGCACTTTGATTATAAAAAAAATGTTTATTGAAGGAGAAGTGTGAATACCAAACTCTGTCAGAATCCCATGTAGCCAAACTGCCTGAATAGCTGCATTTACATCCCCCCGATACTCTGCTTCATCCGAAGAGAGAGAAATAGTTGCTTGCTTCTTGCTTGACCAATAGATTGGTACATATCCCAACATGAACACAAACCTTGAAGTAGATTTTCTACCAGTACTGTCTCTAGCCCAGTTTGAGTCAATAAAACCAACCAGATCTAGCTGAGCACTAATAGAATAGTGAATCACAAACTCCTTAGTATCCTGTACATATTGCAAGATGCGGTTTGCTTCCTTCTAGTGTAGCTCATGTGGCTCCTGCATGAACTTAGAAACAACACTTACAACATATGACAGGTCTAGTCTCGAGTGAGTAAGGTACAATATGCTAGCAATCAACTATATGTAGAGAGTACTATCAACCATAGGTGTAGAACCTGTTTCTTCAAATATGATGCCAGATAATAAGGGGAAGGATGTTTCTTTGCAATCAATCATATGTAATCTCTTGAGAAAATATCCTATGTATATGGACTAAGTAATCTTGATCCCTGGATATTTTTTATTCACTTCAAGACCAATAAACTGCCTTAGAAACCCTAGGCCAGTCATGGAGAATTCCTTTCTCAAGGATGACTTGATTTCCCTCAAACTAGTAGATGAACCACCAGTAATGAGAAAGTCATCCACATACAATACAATCAAAAATAAGAAACATCCCTTCTGCTACATGTAGATGTTGTATTCAGACTAACACCTTCCAAAATTATATGATACTAAGAAGGAAGCCATCTTGGCATACCATTCCCTTGGGTCTTACTTGATCCCATATAGATATTTCCTTAGTTTGCAAACCAAGGAGGAATATTTAGTGTACTCCTTAGGTTGTCTCATGTAGATCTCTTCTTCTAGGTCACCATGGAGGAAGGCACTCTTCACATCCATGTGATGTACCTCCCATTTATTCGAAGCTGCAATGGCGAAAACTAACCTTATGGATTCCATTCATGCAACAAGAGAAAAAATTTCAATTTAGTCCATCCCATGAAATTTTGAATACCCCTTTGCAACTAACTGATCCTTCTACTTGGTAGTAGATCCATCTGCTTCTAGTTTGGTTTTGTAGATCCATTTGCACTGAATAAGCTTTTTCCCAGAAGGTAAGGAGATAAGCTCCCAGGTCTTTGTTTCTTGCAATGAATCATATTCATCATCCATGGATGGCTTCCACCTTGGATCATGGAAATCCTTTTTGTAGGATTGTGGATCAGACCCCAACATCATATAGCACCTCTTTGGGAGAAGTGGATCTGTATGACAGAACACAAGGTTCTCATCCTAAAGTTGATATCTGGTTCTCCTTCTATCAAATGGATCCCCAACATTTTTCCCAACAACTTCAATGAGTTTTTGAGTCCATTCAGGAATTGGATTTGGAGCAGGATATGGATGTGTATCTAGATCTACTTGATCCTCATTCTAAAAATCAAGATATGGTTCCTCTTGGTGCTCTTCTTCAGATTCTGAATTTGAAACATCTATAGAAACATCATCATATGCAAATGGTGTAGGTTGAACATTTATACCTTCCTCTTTAGCTGGTTGTAGATCATGCAATGGATCTTCATTGAATTGGACACTATACTCTATGAAGCACCTTTAGGTTGTAATCTCATCAATTTTTAACCTTTTGCATCATATCCCATCAGAATGCATTCGCTACTTTGAGGTTGGAAGGATTTCCTTTTTTTAGATGGAATTTTGTCCCATGTTTTGGATCCAAAAACCCTCAAATGTGAGACATTAGGATTATGTCCCATCAATTCTTTGAATGGAGTGACCCCAACCACTGACTTGTGAGGTACTATTTTCTATATGTATGAATCACAGTTCACTGCTTCATCCCACAAATATGGTGGAATATCTCTTGCTTCAAGAAGGCAAGTATCCATCTCTTTCAAAGACCTATTCTTCCTCTCAACTATACCAATTTGTTGTGGTGTGTATGGGACTAAATGTTGCATCTGAATACCTTCTAAAGCACACCATTTCTGGAACTCTCTTTTGGTGTACTCTCCTCCATTTTCTGATCTGAGTGCTTTGATATTCTTCCCAAGAGTGTTCTCAGCTAAGGCTTTGAAATCCTTGAAGGTTTCAAACACCTCAGACTTCTAATTAATAAAGTAGATCCAACAATTCCTTGAGTATTCATTAATGAATGCCAGTATGCATCTGGATCGATTCTTGGATGTTGTAGGCATTGGTCTGGAGACATCACTATGTACCAAATCAAGTGTAGAGATAGCTCCTCTTGCATTCCCAACTTCATACCTTCAATATGGGTGCTTACCTACCAAGCAACCATTGCAAATACCTTGAGAGGAATTGATGAGAGGAAATCCTTCAACCATCTTGTAACACCCTAGTTTTGATCTCGTTTGCATTAAATGTATATGATGTATATATTGTAATTAATCATGGTGTGGATCTAAGGGAAAAATCTCCACCATTGACTTATCATTTTATGTTTCGGTGATTAAAATCGACGCCGACAGTATTTTGTGCTAGCCAGGCACATTATAATTATGGACACCATGTACATATGCAAAGTAATTAAAATACCTACAACCAGCTATGTCAATGCAACAATGATGAGATGGGGGAATTATTCCTAAGGATAGGGGGGGGGATATTCAAACTTTGGGACCAATGGGAAAAATCCATGTGTCAAGAGGAGAACCCACCTAAAACCACCCACCTTTCCTTGTCTTACTCATCAACCAATTAAATTCACCAGGAATCAGTTGGGGCATTTATTTCCATGGGGGAACGTATGCATGGGCATTCATTAGTGTTGGAAGGGCTGTCGGTCCTTGAACACATGCATGCCCAAGGAAAATCGAATTCAGTCTTCATGGGAAGTGGGGAAGCTATTCCACTCTCATGTAGTTGTTTTTTTTCCTCACATGGGAGTTCTATTGTTCCTCAGTCATTTCCTTCATTACACACAAGCAAAGAGTTAGCCATGGGGCATTTTTGCGTTATGCATTTCTCATTTCCCTGATTTGGTCTAGTGTGTTTGAATTCCTTCACTTTGGAAGGGGCTTTGTTCTTCATCTTACATAGGATGGGAGATCATGTTGTCTTCCCCATGAATGTTGGGGTGTTGTGAGTCATTTTGGCCACGTTAGGGCCATAAACGACTCTGGAAATGGAGTTGCTCAATCTGAGCTATTTTAACCAATTGTCGTACCGATCTTGACCTCTGTGGTGTTTTCCTTTCAATCTCAGAGATTTTATTGTTGTGTGTATATGGTCGTTGGTCTTTCGACTATTTTTGAAGTGGAAATGGGGTCTGATATTGCTTGAAAACCTAGCATGTACTGCAGGAGCCTCACAGACAGAGCTAGAGGTTTGGCTTTCTTCTTTACACCCCCTGAATAACACTAGAATGGAAGGCATAGCCCAAGGGACTATATAGAAGAGAAGTGGATGCTTCCTTGTGTTGGGTGTGTGTGGATTTTTTATAAGTCAAGCTAGTTCTGGTGCTGGTGTCCATGGCTCTTGGATTGAGCTCACTAGCTTAGCAGCCAACCTTTCCAGCTCCCTGATAGCATGATAAACCCAATTATGTTGGATTGGCTGAGTTTTGTGTATCCTTGGATACATGTGAGCCTGCTACTGTTCCCCTTATTCCTTGTGGAATCATGCCCAAATCGGGGGTGGCAGTGTTGCTAAGATATTGATGAGCACATTGGCCTATGGTTGGGTGGAATGTTGTAGTGGCGTAGCTGGTTGTGGGACAAGCTTTTGTTAAGATAAATATTCTTGTCTATCTCATATTTGCAATTGTAATTGCTACTTAATGAAAATTATAAACATGTTAAATTTTGTGAATGTGTTGAATGAAATGTAAATTCTTCCACTGTATATTGAATGTTTGTGCATCTATGTTTTATTTCATTGCATTTTATATATGTTCATGGGGCTTAGATGCCCTGAGTTGATAGCGAGCAGCTATGTTCGTCACGTCCTCTCCATTGAGTAGAGGGGTGGGGACATCACACATATATTCATTGTGTTGTTGCTGGAGATATTTGAAATTTAGATGGCCAAATTTCTCATGCCAAATTTTGCTTGTTTCATTACCATGAGTCAATATGTAACTTAGGTATGAGCAAGGAAGAAAATGTTAGAATTCACATGCCTTGAAGCGCAACTCATTTTTCTATCAGGTTTCCAGTAGATATTTCTAAGACCTCCACTGAGTCAATTTCAAATATGACTCACTTTGGTGAGCCTGTATGGGCCATCTGATATACATACAAAAAAATTGCTTCTAAGGAGGGAAAATAGAGGACATTTTTGAACACTCCATGCTCAAATTGAATTGAACATTTCCCAATAGTTGGGATTGAGAGTTATCTCCCATGTGTATGCTAATACCATTAAATAGATCTCGAGAAGAGAATGATTCCTTGCAGGAAACCATGTGGTTGGAGGCTCCAAAAACGATGAGAAAAGCTTGTGACTGAGCGAAACATGCTTTTAGTGCATAGAATCTCTCATGATATTCAGTCTTGTTTCTAGGATCAAGATTCCTTACACCTTTAGGGAGGGAATTTTTTTTTTCAAGGAGTCTTGACATATATTCTATGGTTTTCTTTATACATAGGTTATCTGGATGATTCCCTCTCTTGCAATACAGACACTTGGTCTTCTCAAACCTTTTCTTCTTGTCCTTCTTAGAACTAGAGGCTCCATCTTAAGGATTTTGCTTCTCCTTAGGTTTGGTTTTAGCTTTGTTTTTCTCCTTCCCCTTCTATCTCTCTTTAGCTTGCGCATTCTTGGTCTTCCCATCCAAAAGATATTAATTCTTGGAGGCTTTGATGAATCCCATTTGAATCAACTTGTATTGTTCTTGAATGAGGGATTCCGACTGCATCAAGGGAGGAAAATCACCAGTTTGGGGTAATCAATGTCCTAGAGTGGAAGGTGGACACAAATACTGAAATTTTTGGGCCAAAATTGATCAGAATGGAGAGCACCAATTTTTCATCCTTCTTGTCAATTCCACACTACTTGCATTGCATGACCAAAGATTTGAACTTGGATAAGAATTGGTGGATGGTTTCAAAATTGTTGGGTTGAAGACTAATCAATTCATTCTACAAAATGTGGCCTCTCAACTCATCCTTCTTTCCAAAGAGTGATTCAAGCTTCTACCATACTTCCCTTGGTTTTTTTAATCCATCAAGATGGAAGAGTAACTCCCTTGAGATATGAATGCACATGAAACCAAAGGCTTCATCCAATTTGTTTAGATACTTCGATTTCTATGAAGGTTGTTGGGATTCGACCCCCTTTCCCATTGTGACCCTATATAGACCTTTGTTGCACAACAAAATCTGCATATATTCCCTCCAATCCGGATAATTGAAGGGTGTGAGGATGCTCAGTGTCAAGGATGCTAAATTTATGAGAATTATTGTGCCATTATATCTTCAAAGCAATGAGTGCAATCAGATTCTTAATTATTATGAAATGAAGAGGAATTAATAATGCACATTGAACAAATCAAATCTCATAGGAAATATATAAGTATTGCTCAGATAATTACAGTATTGACATTCATTACATCCCAACTCTATACAATGGTAATACATAAAGGATAATTCGAATCATGAGAGATGAATTCGAATCTACCAACTCAATCTGATTGCATGGCTAACTAGAAGTGTCTAAATCACTATTGGAGTTCAACTGTTAACTCTAGATGTCTAATATAGTTTCTCAATCAGTTAAAATCAATCAAAATAGTCTAACTGTAGTTGTAGGTGAGAAGTAGGTGAGAACTAGCGCCTTCCCACATGCAACCATGCATAACTGTCGCTAACTGAATTGGATGATATCTAACTGAATGTAACTGAAGCATAACTAAGATTGAATAGTTACCAACTGCTAAAAAGTGAAGGAGGTTGGTGTCGACACTCTCAGTGGCTCCTAAAATGTAGGGATTGGTCTAGGAGGTGCATAAACTGATGCATGATGGTTCACTCAGTTGCAGTTAAGATCTATCGGTGTTCCCCACACTCTAGTAACTGGTACATGTGGCCTCATTAGGAAAAGTGGACCCAATGGTACTAGTGGACCCAATAATAATCAAATGGCTCCTAAGTTAGGAAAATATAATCTAATAGACAGTTTGGACAAGGGAGGATTGTAAATCCTAACACCCCCCTGAATCCTAACTTGGACAATTGTGGGCCTTGACAACAAGGCCAAAAGTCACCCATATACAATCTAAAATATAAAAGAGATTCTTAATAAACCAAGGAAATAGGGGAAAAACTCATGGGTAACTCTCCCACTCAAGATAAGCATGAATCAAGAAATACAAGTTAAAAACTTGCAAAATATTTTGCTGCAATTTGCAACGCTATGAAACAACAAAGCAATATTTTGGTTCTTCTGTGCAGCAATATCTTGAATCTATGCAAGTGAACCTCTAAATACAAACTAAATAATTATTTCTAGAGAAATATTCCTCTTTGGAAGAAGAATAATATGCTCAACTGAATCAGAAATATAGACAATTGCTAGATGAAAACTGGACCCATGTAGAGAAACTAAAATCAACTGATGAGAGAGAAAAAGTGCTTGAGAATTCAAACCATGTGAGGAACACCCAAGAAACTGATATATTTCAGCCTTGAACATCAAACCATGTGAGGTATAATCATCCCCAAGTGTTAGGAGAAAGTGTCCAGGCGAATGCACAATGTATCCATCTTTACTAGTTATGTGAGGTGATGAGCATGTGATCAAATAGAAAGGTAGAGAAGCCCTGGGAATGTGGCGAGAGAATGATTGAGCTCCTTAATCTGATATAGATTTAGAAATAACCAATGATTCAAAAAATATAATATTAGCAAATTGATAAGAGAAAACTAACATCAAATCCCCAACAGCAAGTTTGAAGGAGACTTGCGGTACTTGATTTTTCACACCAACATTGACAAGAGCAGCTACAAGCATTACTGGAGGCTCTTGAAACTTAAAACCTGAACCAAATAATATCAAACAAGATCCAAATAATATCATATCAGATCCAAATAGGTTTATATCAGATCCAAGAGTGTGCTCTACCGAGATGCCAAGATGCACAATTTTCTCCTTCTTCAAAATTTTGAGTATTGGTGCACGCAATCACCTAGGAGTTCGTTGGAACCTCTAGACAAATGAGAGTGATTGGATCACTCTTACAATATGATATTATTTCCAAAATATCCATGGTATTAGTTGTTAATTTTTGTACCTAGGAAAGTGTTTCCCTAGATGACTTTAGCCTTAGTCACTTAAAAGGGGGAAATAAAGTGACCCTTGCATTAAATGACTTGAGATGAGCATTTAATTAGACTTTAGAGAATAAAGTCACTTTTTGGAAAATTTAAGTGAGGTGAGTGAATTTAATTTTTAAATGAGATTTATGAGCATTTCAAGCATAAAAACCTTAAACAGGAAATGAGTATACCAACTGAGTAATTAACACAAATTAGAAATGAAACCAGTCAATAGTCTTAAAAGGGCTTATAGTTGCATATATTTCATAATTCAGTCATCAAAAAAACATAAGATTTTTTACACTTAGCTCATAAACCACAGCCCGATAGCCTCCCCTTGCAACAAAAATCGAAACCTTGGTCCTTTCCCAGACTTACATTTATCTTGTTCCTTCAAAAACAGTTACATAACTAAACCAAAACTACTTTTAGGTCATCTATCGAATTGTTCAATATAAACTATCATTATACAAAAATGAAATAAATTTTTCAAACTAACTAATAACTACTCTTCTTAAAGTACTCTTTACAAGTCTTCTGCTGCCTCTGCTAAAAGAGCAATTCCCTCTAAATCCTGGGCTTTCCTTCTGGCGTTCTGGTGATCTGCTTCCAAATCTACAACTCTTCTTGTCAACTCTTCATTCTGTTATGTCAACTATTGAATAGTTTGCTTTAGTTATGTAAACTAGTTCTCTGTATGTCTTTTTCTTTTTAAAGCTTCTTTAGAAACTAAAATCAATTCCTGATAGTGACTATTTACTTCTTCTAGATCTTCTCTCAGTCTTTTATTTGCAGTCACTAATCCTTCATTGCTTTCATGTAGGTACTCAATTTGATGCTTGTATTGCTTGATACTCCTTTGTAAATTTTCGTTTTCAAAATCAATGCATTTTCCACCTAACACTGGCTACATTCCTTCAGGTATCCAAGGGATTTTTAGCTTCCTAAAAATTTCTTCATCTTATTCCATATGCTCTGTCAAGGTCATTAGAATTTCTGAATACTCTTCAGCTTCAATACTGCACTTAATTGATTTCTCAGCCACCTCTCCTTTCTCTATACAAGAGCTCTTTAAATCATTTTGATGTTGTTCTAGAATCATCTTCTCTCGAACCTCCATGAATATTTTTGAGATCTTGGTATCAGTAAAAACTAGTTTATCTTCTGAAACTATTTGTTTTTCACCCTTCATAACCTTTTTGTTTTCATCTTCAATGTCTTCTAATTTCTCCCGAGATGATGAATCTTCAAATACTGTAATCTTCTTTTCAACCAGTTTAGGGTTTAAAAACTTCTTCATATTTAACCTGAGTTTGTTCTTTAGCCTTGTCTTGGGCCTCCAAACTGCTCCAACCTCTCTTGACATTTTCAAAACTTTCCCTTGATGTGTAATTGAAGCTAGTTCAACAAATTTCATTTTCTTCCTTCGTGACACTATCTCTTCTTCAGAATGGGTATGTATCTCATGTTTAGAATGAACCCTAGCTTTATCAGTGGTATGAACCCTAGCTTCATCAGATAAAGATATTTCCTCTTCTTCAAAGAGTATTGTAATAGGAATCTGCTTCTTCTCTTTTACATCTTCCTCTACACCTTTATTCAATTCTACAGGTAAAGCATCTTCTTCAAGCTCAATTTCCTTCACTTTTGACTTCGAAACTTTGTTTTCTTCAACTTTAATTTGTTGTTCAATTTCAATGTTTCCATATTCTTTGTTCAAATATTTTCCTGATTCACCACCTTCTTCATTCTTCACTGTGACTTCTTTTTAAATTTCTTGATCAAATTCTGACCTTTATCTAAATGTCTCTTCTGAGACTGCTCTTCCTTCTCTATTTGGAAACCAGACCAAAATAGGAAATATTCCCATGTCTTCTCTCTTTTCTGAAGTATGGTGCTTATGACTAGTTTTATAAGCCCATGATGAAATACTGATTGCTTGGTGTGATCCTAATGTTCTTTCACCATGCTAGACATCTTCTGTAAACTTTTCAAGAAGAAGAATGGGAGATTCATTTTGGATTCATGACTGAGATGTTGAAGGAATCTAAAATGATACTTAAAAACAAAAGCAAATCTCCCTTCACAAGTGATATAGCTTTGTAATATTTTGATAGGCTCTATCCATTTTGGTTTAAAATTTTGAATAGGTACTCCCTTTCCCCAATCTGTTACTACATCTGGAAGTAGATATCTCTGAGCATCAAAAGTGAAAGGCACTTTTTTAAACCAATATTCACCCTCATCTAAAATCCCTATAGCTTCTGCTAACAATTCCCTAGTCAGTTTAAACTTCAAAGTATCAAAAGACACCATATCCTTATCCAAACATTGAGCAAATTTATAAGATACTTCTGAGTGATAACCTTCAATTCTTTCAAAAAACACTAACCACCCTGCCTCTGAAAATAGTTTTACAGAATTTGGAAAAGTAACCCAGCTCATGTCTGAAGGTTCTGCTCTATTAGTCTTACCACTTAGTTTCATTTTGAACAATTGTCAAATAGCTTCTATCAATAAAACAAACTCTGAATTTCTTCAAGTATCGACAATCTGACAGACAATGATTTCTTCAAGTCTTGACAATCTGACAGACAATGCTGTATGGGGAAACCTAAAACCCTAAACTGAACTCTCTCGTTTAAAGTGATAAATACTTTAATTCCATTGATAGAGAATTCATCATTTAGTATGAATTAGGTTTATAAACTAATAATCTTCAATCAATTTTGTCGTTTGTCCTCTGCTTAGAAAAAACCCAAATTTATGAACTTTGGTAATGATTCACAACCTACCTGTCAAACTAATGAATCCAGGTGCTGGAATAGTGTTTTCTTGACTGTCATGTGTCCAATTGCATTCCTCAATCTTCTCTGACCACTTCGATAACTCTAAATGACCGCTCCTCAAAGCCCTAATTTTTCGCCCTGTTTCAAAATTTGATTACAGACTGTTGATTCTTCGCCACAAAATTCATCTATTCTACGTGCACTTTAGGGGATACAAGATTCAAGGTGCATTTGTCTCATTATGTTCAACCATCATTATTCCATCACTCTGCAACAGACCACCGCGACTTGCCCTCATGATGATTTGCTTGACATATTCACAACTGTCACAATGCTCATTCTAGAGGAAACACGTATCACATCCATCAACCCAATATGAAAGACATCTCATGTGTGAGAATTTCAAAAAATCTGACCCAAAATTGATGATTTTTTAACTGCGCGACTTTCTTGTAGCGCATGTGTGCAATTTTTCTAGGCTTGCGCTACAAGAAAGTCTGCTTTAATGATTTTCAAAAATAAAAATCATAATAATGGTTTAACCTTGGTTAAAGAACATTAATCAAGATTTATGTCATTTTTTAAGACCTTTTAATCCATATAAGCATTCTATAAGCCCTCTAACTATGAATTCTAATAAATCAAACCAAAATTTGAAAAATAAAACTAAGAAATCATATAAACATGAAAATTAAAGGAAAAAGATTCAAACTATCCTAAGAAACAAAATTTTCGAGGAGAAATGAATAAAACCAAACTTCAAAACATAAACAAAAGTATTAAAAGATGGAAAACAAAAACAGGCTCTAACATTTGGCTCCTGCTGCAGGATGAAGTCCTCCCTGTGAGGCTTCAAGAACCTGTAGACTAGTGCCTTCTGTAACTAAAACTGCCTGCTATTTTGCAAAACATCCATTGGGCTATGGAGTCTTTATTCAATCCTTCACACACCGATATATACAATAAAAATCAAATATCTTTCTTTCAAATGAGGAACCTTCCATTTACTGAATCAAATTCTAATCCCATTTTCAATGTAACAAGGAAAAAATTTCAAACTTGTTTCCAACTCCAAATATATATATAATCATAAATATTGAAAAACATAAAGTGCAAAGATCTAACAACTTATACTCACATTCATCAAATGATGTCTCTAAAATAACAGATTTATAACTTAGTATTGACTCTAAATAATCTTCCACTGGATCATAAAAATTTCCAAAAGTTACCTCTTCCTCTTCTATGAAAAAGATAGGCTTTCCATAAGAATATTTTGTTCCATGAATATCAAGCAGGCATTGGCGATAAAAGACATTAGGATCCGCTTTAATTTGCTCAGGAATTTTTTAGACAGTATCATCAATAATGTTAATAAGTTGAACCTCCTTTTCCACACTGTCTTCAAATGATAACTATCATGCATTGGATTTGGATGTTCAAGGATAATGGACTGAATGCATTCCTGAATTTGCTGACCAGATTGTGCCACCTCACACATTTCTAGGTCTTTCTTTTCAATTTCATCATCATATTTATTAAAAATTAGAGCATCTTCATAATGGTTTTGAACAACAGATTTATCATAACCATGAATATAAGAAACTTCTAAAAAAATGTGAACAGCTTGGCTTTCATCGACTTTAGTATAAAAAAAGGAATAGAATATAATTCATCACATAATTCTTGTTTTGGAACCCTAATCCCTTCATCATAACGAGGAGCATTCTGGGAAATTTTGAATGATGATGTTGAAGGTAACTTCGTGTTTTTCTTCAATACAAAGCCGATCTTTAACACAACAATGATTTCCAATAGTTTGTTGAACAAGAGATTGATCTTCAACATGATTAGCATTCAAATGATTATTAAGATTGTTGAAATCATTATGAGAATATTCCAAACTATCTCTGCTAATCTCATCACTAGAATAATCTTCAACCTGAACTAAAACAACAACTTGATTATCATAATGATCATGGAATTCTTACTTGACAACAGTATCTGAAAATGTTACCTCTTCATCTTCAACAAATTATGAAACTACAACTTCTTCATGATATGTTTTCAATCCTTGATTATACTTATCATCATGATTTTTTGAATCAGAAATTGTATTATAAAAATCAGCTTGCTCACAACAATCTTTACAAAAAAATTCAGCTGAGAACACATACTTACAATGTTTCCAAAAACATGTGTGGAATTCTTTCAGTGAGGAAATGCTAGCAGTAGGAAGAGAAAAATCCCATTCTCGTGCATCTTGCTCGAGTGAATACATGAACATCTTCATGAGCACATCTTCATGCTGTATATTTAACTAAACCATATATTGATGAAATCTGATGAGGTGATATGAAAGATTATCCTCTTTGCTTTCTCTAAACTGTGGAAGACAATCTCCCCAAACATCCATAGTAGGTACTAGATTTGGAAAACCTGGAACATCAAAAAAATTGAAAGGTGCAACTTCGAGCCAGAATGGTTTCCATGGTCTTCGGTCTGCATCTTGAACTAGTAGAGTCGCCAATCTATTTGTCAAGATAGATTTTGTTTTTCCTCCTCGAAAAGTGGAAAGGGTGACAATAGGTCAAATTAATTAGTGCTGCATAAAGCTAGGGATGACTGTGACCTTTTGATTTTCCTAGTTGTTTTCAAAATCTGTTCTGGGTCTGAGACACCAAATTGTAAAGGTGAACTAGGTCTATTTCTTGTTCCAACTCCCTTAGTAGCCACTGTGAAATACTGGTGAAAAGTAGTCTTTAAAATTTGTTGGTTTAAGTTC
>LPNX010993340.1:391645-467915 GCA_001517045.1 Pseudotsuga menziesii
CCCATAGAAAATAGGTTTTCAACTTCGTCCCCAACAATGGAGCCAAATATTTTTGTGCCAAAAATTGTTCTCAGACTACGAAAGAACAAGCCAACGCAAGCTCAATAAACAAGTTAATTAAAATAGGTTTTTCTAGGGTTTTGGTTGTGCAGTTTGTAGACAAGAGGGTAGAAAATTCATAAGACCAAAGCAAACACTAAATCATGAGCATTTGAAGGACTGTGATGCATAACATATAAACTATAATCCAAACACAATAATCACAATACTGAGTTCCACGCACAGTTAGAAAGCATTTCAAGCATAAAAACATTAAACAAGAAATGAGTATACCAACTGAGTAATTAACACAAATTAGAAATGAAACCAGTCAATAGTCTAAAAAGGGCTTATAGTTGCATATATTTCATAATCCAGTCATCAAAAACACTTAAGGGTTTTTACACTTAGCTCATAAACCACAGCCTGATAGCCTCCCTTTGCAACAAAAATCAAACTTTTGGTCCTTTCCCAGACTTACATTTATCTTGTTCCTTAAAAAACAGTTACATAACTAAACCAAAACTACTTTTAGGTCATCTATCAAATTGTTCAATATAAAATATCATTATACAAAAAATGAAATAACTTTTTCAAACTAACTAATAACTGCTATTCTTAAAGTACTCTTTACAAGTCTTTTGCTGCCTCTGCTAAAAGAGCAAGTCCCTCTAAATCCTGGGCTTTCCTTCTGGCCTTCTGGTGATCTACTTCCAAATCTCCAACTCTTCTTGTCAACTCTTCATTCTGCCATGTCAGCTCTTGAATAGTTTGTTTTAGTTCTTGTTGAGGCTTGGAAATTCCCAGGCAACAACAGTAAGGGATTCTCCCCAGTCAACGTTCCCAATTAGCCCATGATTGTTTGGTGTAGGGAATCCGTCTGGTTTGTAGTCTGGCTACCATAGGTCAAGTAACAAAAATAAAGGGTTTACCGGTTGTGGCCCGGTCCACCGTATATGTTTTTGTATTTTTCCTTAAAGTATGATATGCACGTGCCTAATTAACATGCAAGGTGATAAAGGATGCAAGGAGTAGTCACAAAGTGATGCGCAGGTTCTTACCTCTCATCTTAGAACTCGCAAACATCTAAATCACATACATTTTCAGAAGATAAATTACTAACTAAACTATCTCTAGAGAGCTGGATATTAATTCATGAGTAATACAACACTATCCACGTGTTATGGTAAATTACAGATAGTTGTTCTTATGACCAAAACATATAAACATGAATAAAAGTATACATAGTAATATACCTCATCAATAGTTAAAAAGTCCCATTACCCATCGTGGAAAAACATCACAGAATGTACTGGAGAACATTCAGACAAGAACATAGGTTCATAAAGTTAGAACATCCTCACAGTTGATGAAACATAGTCGAAAACAAAATAGTTCCCATTCAACATCATTCATTTAATCACATTGAGACATTCCACATAGCACTTTCTCCAACAGGTAATATTTGCAATTTCTGGTTGTAAAACGAAATAGTTCCTCTTACAAGCGATAGTTTACAAGTTTTCTCTAGGGGAAAAATCCCCTGTCAGTTATAACTTCCCAATATTTAAACTAAAACATTTAACCGCTTGGGATGCCCCCAAACGTGTGACCTTTCAGTCCCCCAAACGTTCAATATCCCTATTTTATCTTTTCTGTCCGCACTCATGATCCATTTAGTAACTGACAGATCTTCCAGGTGTTGTACAGGACTATGCACCTAATAACCATAGGTATGGGGTTACCAACATACTCAATTACTTGCAGACAATTGACTTCTAAAGTGCAGAATATGAAATAGGAGGGTTAGAAGGACTTACTTGATTAACGAAGGTCAATTCTTGCTAGTCCTCTTCTGCTCTGCTTCACCTTCAAAGTCTTCAAGGTTGCTCCTCTTTCACCTGTCAATAAACAATCTTCCAGATACAAGATGATTCATATATATATAAGCAGGTTAGATAAATCACATATAAGATGCATAAACATAAACATTTATCAAACCAAGATACATGAAACACATATGGAAGAAGGATTCTCTTTATTATCAATAATGAAGAAGTTCAGATTACAACCCAACGCCTGAGACAAGGACTCCTCTGCAACCAAAGGATTCTGAGTTCCACTGCTCCAAAGACTTCTGTATAAACTCCACCAGCATAACGTTTCTCTCCAAGTGTAGCTAACCAACACCATCCCCAAGGCATGTATTTATATGGGTGAAATAAGGCAGTTCTCGAAGGTTGGGGAAGTTGTAGCAGTTAAGGAAATTAAGTTAAATGAGTTAACTAATATCCCATTAGCGTGTGTTTTATGTTTAAATGTTAA
This sequence comes from Pseudotsuga menziesii, assembly GCA_001517045.1. Taxonomy (NCBI): domain Eukaryota; kingdom Viridiplantae; phylum Streptophyta; class Pinopsida; order Pinales; family Pinaceae; genus Pseudotsuga; species Pseudotsuga menziesii. The sequence continues at coordinate 394,010 of LPNX010993340.1, forward strand.
GAAACACATTCGCGGGTATGTAGTAGAGCAACCCGCGAATGATTTGCGAATTATCATAAGGGCAACCCGCGAATACGCAGATTCATGACTTGCATCAACCGGGACTCGCGAATGACTCGCGAGTTGTATAAAAGAAGAGTCGCGAATACAACTCAACATAGTAAAAATAGCAAAGTAACTAGCTGGGTATATAAGGAATGTATTTCATCATAGGCTAAGCTATAGTGTTTTGGGCAAGCCTCTATCCATAAGTGTCCTTTTGTGTGCCAACATGAGGGATGTTGGCACTCGGATGGAGAGGTGCCATTCAGGTGTATAACAGATGCCCCCTAATGTGTGAGGTCAGAGGGAAGCGATGGCCGAAATACATTATAATATTTAGCTTTGGAGAACTCAAAAATCCAATGGAGCAGAGAGAGTACCTGAAACAAATACATAGTAATGTCAAATACAAAGTTACATCTGAGGATGCTATGTTCAATTTATGGGAACATTAGCTCCTTTACAATAGTTGAGTACATCATATGATACGGGTATAAAACCACGTATATTACAAAGGTGGATTGAAGCCACAATATACAATAATAATGAGTCTTCAAATGTCTGGAAGCTATGTAGATAGATAGAACATAGTCTTGAGCAACTTAGTCCATATGTGAGGGACTAAGGTCTTCATAAAGAATCCCAAAGAACCAGTACAAGCCAAGGCATGTGAATAAGGGTAAGTTGAAGTTGAACATGGAGAGGATTCAACAGTTTGTCAACCAATAGGTGATAATTGACAACTGAAGCAAAGGAATTCACCAATAATGAAAATGAATCCTGAGGTACGATCGTCAAAACTCTAGGTCTTCGTCATCAGGAAGTACTGAAACGGAACCATGCTGTGATAAGGATGACAACAGATCCTGCAACGGATCACAAGAGTGACTAGGAACTGGGCAAAAGAAGGTAGACACAAATAGATAACAGATATAACAATGATGGGATCGGGCTATAGATCAGACATTGGGTAGAGTCCTTGAACAGGGAGCACAACACAAAGATGACCCAAGGAAGCGTATAACGGATAGATAGAACAACTAGACTTATCTGTCATGTAGGAGACATGATCAGATTCCCTAGGTATAATGGACAAGAGGAGGAGTAAGAAACTCAAAGTGATAGTTGAACACAAGTACACACTGAAACATGGATATCGGAAAGAAAAGAGTGCTATGTTCAAGGATGACATGCTGTCATTATTGAAAACAAGAGAAAAATTCTTCCTTACCTTCCCTATTAAGTTTTAACGAGTCCAGGAAAGTAAACTCGGTTCCCTCTTCATTTTTTAACAAGCTTGAAGAGATGGGAAAATAGTGCTTGATAGTGGCACTGATTCATGGATTTAATGAGCCCGAACTAGTACATGCTCAGCCGTTGTTTTCACATTTAGAGAGTCTGAAAACGCCAAAGAAGACTCCAAGAGGGTCCTTTTTCGTCCAATTTAGTCTCCTGAGGCCGAAAAAGTAAAAAACAAACCACAGAAGAACTCTCTTAACTTCTGAAGAAGAAAAGGCGCACCTTTTTCGTACTTAGTCAGGGAGGTCTGAAAAAGGTTAAATTACCACCTACCCAATGCTCCTTCCAGAACAACATAAAATAACTTGAGTTGTACGAGTGTGAAGGAAAGCAAGATCACTCGGAAAGATCCATTTGGTTACGAGAAATGGGGCTTACAACAATAAACTTGTTGCTTTGTTCTTTAGTGTTTAATGAGCATGACAAAGACACAAAGTACACTCGAAATATTTTTCATGTTGGGGTCTAGAGCACGAAAAAGAGAAAACTAAGCTCAAACCAGGTGTTCCTTTTCCATAAATTTAGTCCCTTAGGTCTGGAAAAGCGATAAACCTATACCTGAGAATACTCTTCTCAATTCAAAAGAAAAGAGAGTGATCCTTTCTCGTATTATTCCGCATGGTCCGAGAAAGAGATAACCTACCACCAATGTGGATGCCCATTCACATATTCTTAGTGAGCTTGAACGGATGAGATAACTCGGCAGTCAAGTTTGTTTTGAAGGAGTCAGACCTGGGCCTAAAGAAACTCCATAAGGGTGGGGAGTCCTATAAAGGGATAGCTTGTAAAAAAAGATTCAGAAGAAGCTCTATTTGGTGTGAAAAATAGCTATGAGGAAACCCCTGAGCCTGAAACAGTGATGGTATGAGTACCAAAGGATGACAAGGGCATATAAAGATGATACTCATGAAAAAAGGACCCTAGCCATGGAAGAACAATGGTAGAGGCAAGAAACTAATGGCTTAGAATACCATAGTCCATGGCAAAGTGTTAAATACTAAGGTTAATGTGGAGTGTTAAATACTCATAACATGTGTTGGAAATAGCAAAAACCACCCTATAGAAGCAACAACACTTTGTAAAAGTGGATAAACCTGTTCCAAGGCACAAAAAGGGTAATATTAGTGAATTGACATTTCAAACTATATAACAAGACCCACTTTATGAAATATTATTTCTATAAATAGCTTGAAAATCAAAACATTTCTCACCATTTGAACTTTTTGAACCAAAAAGGAAAGTTTACCCTCTACCTTGGATCAATCACCGTGGACAATTGGACCGTCAGAATTGGAATCCGTCAGCTTCAGGTAATTCTACACCCTAAACCCGTCAATTTGATCCAAAGAAATATTAAAATTAATGGTGAATTCAGTATTGTTCATCATCCCAAACTACATCAGTGCGCATTCGCGGGTTGCTAGGCATGAAAGCCACGAATACGCATTTCATTTGCAGGTTGTCTAACTAGATAGCCGCGAATGATCCGCGACCTGCCCCAATGGACAGTCGCGAATGCTGCGTGATGGGGGAAAACTTTAAAAATATGCAAGATTTTCAAAATTTTATTATGGAATACTGAACTCAATTACTTGTATTTGCCAGGAAAAATATGGTGCTGGAGTGGAGAGAAAGAGAACATGAAATAATGGATCATGCGGCGCTCCAAAGCGCGCCCACCATCCAAGCATTGACGACATGTGGGCTACTGAAATTCTTTTGTACATCGTCCATGCGGGAAAATGTCCGCTTACTGGAATTCATGGTCAATTACTGGGATCATGATATGGGGATGTTCAATCTTCAAGGTGAGACCTTAGAGCTTACCGTGGAAGATATATATTTCATTACCGGGTTGTCACAACGGGGGGCACCGGTGAATTTAGAAGGCACTATCCGGGGCGGGGACCTCTTGAGTGTCCAAAATTATGTTGACATATTCTATACACCGGGTACGCAAAAGAAAGGCAGCAGCATTCTTATAGCAGACATCTAGGATGTCACACTCTAGGTATTATCTAGTACCATTGTGAGACTTGTAGGGTCAACAGGATTACATATGGCCACCAGGAATCAAATGAGGGTGGCAGTTGACTGCTTTAGAGGTGCTCTCTATGATTGGTGCTCGGGAGTTCTCCCCATCATGAAGAGACAACTATCCGACTGTAAAAGGGGAAGATGCAAGAATTTTGGCTATGCAAGCATACTAGTAGCGTTCTTCTTCGAGAGAGTACTAGCCATGAGCCCTGCTATACCACTACAGGTCAGATCTCCTCATCAGCCTAGGCTGATCCGGTGGGGAGACATCTTCTTTCGTCAAGGAGGAGGAGATATAGTACACAGCATTTACGATGATGACTTTTATACATGGTGGGAACGACAGCTGCCGGCGCTGGAGCAGTTTCCATACGCCAGGATGGATTTTCGAGGTGACCCCGACCTTGTCCTCCCTCCAGGAGGAATATCGGGCGAGATGGGTAAGTAATTTTTTAATTTTGTATCATTTTCAAATTTTTATGAATTTTCCAATGATAGAATATATACATATGTACAAGTCTTAATCCTATTCATGCGTCAAAATGCAGATATTGGACCAGTCCGCCCTGAAGGGCACCCTTGTATGTTCATGCATCCGATTGTAGGGGGAGACCCAATATTGATTCGGGTATATACATATGTACAAGTCTTAATCCTATTCATGCGTCAAAATGCAGATATTGGACCAGTCCGCCTTGAAGGGCACCCTTGTATGTTCATGCATCCGATTGTAGGGGGAGACCCAAGATTGATTCGGGTACTAGAGGGGAAGCTGGCCAGGTTGACCCAGCGAGTACCCACGATACGGATTGAGCATATACCTACAGCCATGCAGGAGTTTGTAGTAGGGGTTCCACAGATTTGGCTACGTCTGTTCATGCGAGTAGCTAGAGCAGTACTTGTATATAGAGATGCGGTGGAGGCTGAGGAAGCCAGGGTGCATAGAGATCATGGGGACCAAGGTGGTCCTAGTGGCCAGGGAGGTCCAACTTAGACCTAGGGCATTTTGATGGATGATGATCCAAATTTTTGTATATTTTGTATATGACTGGATCTACGGATCAGACTCGATCTATCTACAGACAGATATTTTACATATATATATATATATTGATGTTTGGTTGTCAGCTTATTTACAAGTGCTTTTTATATGTTTGCTGTATATTTTACGAAATGTGTGTGAGATTCCAATCCAAAATATAATTAGCATATGCATCAGTCAATGAATTTTGGTTTCGTGGAATATGATTGAAAGTAATAAATTCAAAATGTCTTTCCAGTAAACGAATTTGCATAAACTGACGTAACAAGATAGGATTTCGTACCTGATAAGCTCTATTGAGCTGGGAAACTACCAACTGGGAATCCAAATGGACTTCAAGCTGGGTGATGCCACGTGACAAAGAATCCCATAGGAGCTCAATAACAGCCCTATACTCAACAACATTATTAGAAGCAGAACCTAGACAAGCGCCACCCGCGGCGACAAGCTGTCCTGTGGGAGAATAGATAACCCATGCTGTCGAAGCTAGGTTACAAGTGTGACGACTGGCACCATCAGCAAAACCTACATATAGTTCAAAAGACATCTGCAACAACCAGCAGATAATATAAAAAACAAAACTGACAACCTATTGTACATAAAAAATACATACAATAAAAATACAAGAAAAAGTGCTAAGCCTAAGCATAGTACTTCTTCAAGTAGAGCCCATTTCTAGGCTCAGGCAGCTTATAATTCCCATCATAATCCACTAATTCATATGCACCTTTACTCAATAATTTCGACATGACATAGGGTCCTAACCACATAACCTTGAATTTTCCTGCCCCCAGAGGTTCTTTATCTTGGTCCCAGAGCAAGACAAGTTCCCCTTCAGAGAAAACCCTAGGTTTGACCGTTTTATCATATTGAGATTTAACCCTATTTTTATGAGCCTGAATAGTAGTCAACGCATCTCTAAGTTGTTCATCAAGGTGTTCTAAATGTACCAGACATTCCTCAAGCTCAGTTGTATCAGGTAACACATGAATGGCTATCTTTAAGGACGGGATTTCGCATTCAATCGGAGTAACTGCTTCCACCCCGTGAACGAGGTGGAAAGGGGAATAACCCATGGTAGTATTTACGTTAGTTATGTAAGCCCAAAGAGCAGGATATAACATGATGTGCCAATTAGAGTAGGCTGCATCAATTGTCCATTTAAGGATAGTTTTTAAAGTCTTGTTGACAGCCTCAACCTGACCATTTGCTTGCGGATAGTATGGAGAAGAATGTTCTTGTCTAAATCCGAGCATAGTAGTCAGTTTCGTCATCATGTTATTTTGAAAATGACTGCCATGGTCAGTGACAATCACTTTGGGAATACCAAACCTTGCAATAATTTGATTGAAAACAAAGAAAGCTGTTGTTTCCCCATTGTCTTTGAAAGTAGGCATTGCCTCTGCCCATTTCATAAAATAGTCAACAGCGACAATGATGTATTTATGTCCCCCAGCCGAGACTGGGTTGCACGTCATGTAATCGATACCCCATTTCATGAAGGGGCCTACCGAGACAACAGGAAATAATGGAGCAGGATGTGACCGCATTTTTCAGGTGTAAAGCTGACACGGATGACAACGCTTCACGGCTTCCACACAATCGTTAAAGATCGTGGGCCAGAAATAACCAGCACGCAATATCTTCTAGGCTGTTGCTAACCCAGATAAATGAACCCCACATGCTCTGCTATGGGAATCATTTAGGACAATCTCCACTTCTTCATGAGTAAGGCAGCGACGCAAGACAAAATCTACCCCTCGTTGATATAATGTATCTCCTATAATGAGGTAGTTCTTGGCATGAAGGCATAACTTACGTCGTTCCTCCCTAGAGGAAGTGGTAGGATACTTCTAAGTATGGAGATATATAAGAATATCCCTGTACCAAGGATCCGAGGTGGCTATCAAGAAGATGTGCTCATATGGGAATGAGTCATCCTCAACCACTACATTTTCTTCAGTGGGAAATTCTGCTATAATCTCAGCAAAAACTAAGGACTTTTTAGACTTAGCGGACTGGAAATCCAAGTGAAACTCCTGGAGAATGACTATCCACTTGTCAAATTCCCCCCCAACAATCCGTCGGGATAGAACATATTGGAACGGATTCACATCCGCCACTACTGTTGTGGTCCTCAGTAAAATGTAGTGGCACAACCTCTGTATAGCATAAACAGCTGCTAAGGCTAACTTCTCGACGTGGGAGTATCTAAGCTCAGGTCCAGCCAAAGCATGGCTAAGATAATAAATGACATGCTCAACAAGCTTATCATCCTCCTGGACTAGTACTACCCCAATGGTCGACTTCGACGTGGCCAGATATAATATAAAATCCCTAGAATAATCTAGTGGACGTAATAAAGGAGCCAACAACAAAGATTTTTTCAATGCCTCAAACGCAAGTTGTGCGGTTTCATCCCATACAAATGGGGTGTCCTACTTGAGCAAGCACATGAAACCTTTAGTGATCTTGGCATAATTAACGATAAAACGTCGAAGAAAGTTAGACTTTCCTTGCAGGCTTTGAAGTTTCCTGAGAGAACGAGGAGGAGGCAGATTTACAATGGCCTCAACTTTTAATGGATCCACCTGGACGCCTCTACTAGAGACAATGAATCCGAGTAATCTCCTTGACTCGACGCAGAAAACACACTTGTGGGGATTCAAGCGAATTTTATAATATCTGCATCTTTCAAAGATCAACCTTAAATGATCTGGATGTTGGATCCTCTTGCGAGAATGGGCGGGCAGATCATCAAGGTATGGTTTGACAATGGCTTTTATGTCATGAAAAGCAAAGTTCATAGCCCATTGAAAGGTAGCCCCAGCATTTTTCAATCCAAAGGGCATTTTTTTATACGCGAATGTACCCCAAGGACAAATGAAAGCAGTTTTATGTTGGTCTTCCGGTTTGATTTGGATTTGATTATAGCCATAGAAACCATCCATAAACGAAAACACCTCACTTCCCGCACATGCATCTATGATCTGGTCAATAAATGGTGTGGGGTAATTGTCCTTAGGATAGGCTTTATTGAGGTCTCTAAAGTCTGTACAAACGTGAATAGTCCCTTGATTTTTATCCACAGGAATAGGGTTGGACACCCATTCAGTCAAAGCTATGAGATATATAAAACCAGCTTTCAATAGCTTTTCAAATTCTGCCTTCATAGCCGCCGCTTTATGCGGGTTCACGGGTCTTAATTTTTGTCGAACTGGCTTAGCATCAGGATAGGTTCATATTTCATGTTGAACAATAGATGGATCAATGCCTGGCATCTCCTCATATGACCAGACAAAGATATCGCGGAATTCCTTGAAAAGGGCAGTGTAGATGGCAATCTCCTCCGGAGAGCAGTTTGCACCTATATAGATGTTTTCCATGACATCTGGGTTCACAAAGATATTGATAGGTATAGTGGCGGAAATGTTTGCCATATTCCCCTCAGCAAACACCCATTCCCTAGGCAAAGGGTTGATAGGTACCTCAATATATTCTAACAGTCTTTAAACTCTTGGTTTTCTATCTTGCTTAGTTCTGGAAGAAAATAGGATCGATGATGAAGATCCTCACAAATCTTATCATGTCCACTCATGGCTTCCAGAATAGCTTCATCGAAAGGTAAAACGGTGTCCAAGCAATCTATGGAATGCAAAGAGTTTTTTGCCCATGCAAGCAAATAGACTTCTTCCACATCATCTGAGACTGTTAGAGGATCTGGAATGGGATCAATAGTGGCTTGAGTGATAGATTGATAAGCTACCTCCACTGCCGATAAGGGCACTTCTGGTTCATGGGGGGTTGGGAGGACCCAAGGATCAGTCCTATCGACAACCGTAGTGATGGAATTCCCCACACTAGTAGAACCAATGTAATTAACCGGGGCTGGAAGATCAAATGTGCCCATCAATGATGCGTACATTCCATCCCCCAAGCTCTGTGCAGCAGGTTTGGCCTGATCAACCAATGGCACAGTGGATTCCTTAGACTCTAAATGGCCTTTTAGGGTAAAATCAAGTTGGTCAATAGTAACCAACTTGCCCTCATGTGGAAAAACCATGACATGAAGAACAACTGATGCAACAGCAGAAATTGCATAAGTCCAATTCCTTCCTAGAAGCAAATTGTAGTCCAAGGGAGCATCAATCACTTCTACTTCAACAGACACTGCTTTGCCTGCCAACTTAATCTCAAAAGCTGGCAGGATACCATGAGGACGAAAGGATCTTCCATCAAAAGCAGTAAGTAAAGTGTTTGATGGGACCAGCTCTGGGGATCCAAGAGCTTTCCAATAGGCCAAGGACATAACACATGTAGAGGCTCCCTCATCAACAACTACCTTTCCAATGGTCTTACCACCATGGACGACATCTATTCATAGGGATACATGGTAAGGCAGGCAAATTTTGACATCCGATAGATTGAATTTCTCTATGAGACTCGAAGAATCCATGCTACCTAAAGCTGCTAAGAGAGCATCCCGTTGGGCGGGACAACTCTGTAACACCTCTAAAGCTGACATTGCACATGGGGTTTGAGCTATATCTTAAACCACGGAGTAGTTTGAAGCATCCCTAGCATTGGGGTTATGCAAGGTCTTCTTGAAAACACCTTTCGGTATTTTCGGCATAGTTTCGGCAGGTTTCTCTATTGTGAGAGGGCTGGAAGGTTCACCTACAGCTTTACCCTTCTCAGGAGTCTCGTTCTCATAGTTTTTGTTCGTGGTTTGCAACAAAGTCAAAGATCAAACCATGTTGATATAATTAGGGTCAGGGGCAGTTTGAGTGCCCCCTACTACATTAGAAGCTGAAGCAGAGTTTTGTCCTTGGGGAAAAGGATCCTTCAGGACAGCCGGTTGTTGAGCTTTGAGCAGCTTCTGGGATTGATCCATAAGGGGACAAAGGTGAGTAAGGTGGTCCTCTTGGCACAACTTACAAGGGAACTTGACCTTCTTCTTTTATTTTTTGCCCCCATCATCATTGTTCGCAGGCTTTGGCTTGTTTTGATTTCCCTCTCCCTTTTTACCCTTCTTTTTCTTCCCGTCGGGCTGCTGATTTCCCTTCTGAGAGGCTTGCGCAAAAACATTTGCATTCTAGGGAGAGGGGGAATCCTTTGCTGCCTCCGTCATAGACTGTTTGACAGACAATTGGTGAAGTTGTTTAGTCAAAGACTCTACAGTGGGAGAGTTAACGGACCCAACCACACCATCGGCATGGGGTCCAGGCTTAGGTTTCTCCGCTTTGTGCGAAGGCCTCGGTGCCTCAGGGATGATCTCATATAAGATCCCAGACTGTGAATAAATCAAGTCTAACTACTGGGCCATGAGTATGGCTTCTTCTTCACTCGTTAATCCTGATGTGGAAACGTCCTTAGATATGTATGGCAACAGTGATTTAAGGAACCACTCTAATAGAAACTCAGGAGGAATGGTGGCTTTGATAAGGCTCTTTCCCCTCCTCCACTCTTGGATATGATCCGAGATGTGGGTAGCCTTGTTTTGTCTAAAAGTAGACAACAAGTCTGTTCCAAAATCGTATCAAACCGGAAGCTGAAAGTGGCTAAGGAAAGCACTAGCCAAATCCCAGAAACTACTAAAGGCAGCAGAAGGCAATTCAATATACCATTTTGCAGCCGTACCTGTCAAGGTCCTCTAGAATAGCCTCAATCTAATTGAATCCTCATTCAACGAATTGGAAGAACACCATAAGTGAAAAGTGGTGGCATGTGTCCCAGGATCTTCACCAGTTTTTCCTTCGAACTTAGGGATGTCCGATGGTAACTTGGTGGGAACAGGTGGCCACAAGGGGTCATGCCTCACCGGGTCATTCATCAATTTTGACAAGTCTGGAAAGTTTAAAGTTGCCAGAAAAGGAAGTTTGGGCCTAACCGGGGCAGTAAATGTGCCATCTTATGGATTAGAGGGACCTTCCCCCGAATGCCCATGGGAAAAAGTGGGGTTGCCCCCAGCCACCGATTGTGAAGTGGGAAGGTTTCTCTGAAACGGATTCCATCCATAAGCCACAGGATTTTGTGTGGGAGGTGCAGTGTAAGAAGTTCGGGCCATCCCCATAGGAGCAGGGGTTTGAAAGACTGGAGCAGGTATCCCTCCGCTAAACAACGAAAAGGGAGAGCTTGTGTATGGGACCGAAATAGGGGTTTGGAAGCTTTGCCCATAATAGGTGTTGCTCCCAAACTTCACTCCTACATATGAAAGAGATGGACCTACGTACGGATTGGATGGGGGAATGTGCCCCCCATTCCAAGGAAATCCTTGAACATAAGCTGAGAATCCTACCGGACCACTCTGGGTAGTGTAAGGAAAGGAAGAAGGAATGGTAGGTATACTGGGGATCCCAGCAACCATGTCACCAAAAGTACCTCCTATGTTGGAGTGAACCGGTGGTTGAACCACCCAGCTCGCTGGAGTCAAAGGTGTAGAAGGAAAACTAGATCTAGGGGCACTTACCGGGAGAGGTAGTACCCCTTCAACCGGAAGGGTTGAGGTGAACACAAAAGGACTTTCTTCTGCAGAAGACATGACTCTACCCACAGGGACACCTAGCACTGGTGAATCAAAAGGTCTAACCTAGACGATCACAGGATCGTTTAAATCAGTCAAGGGGGAGTTAAAATTTCTTGCAAACTCATCAGTCTGCAATTCTTCTATCTCAACTGTGTCAAGATTGAAACGGTTAGCAATGAGTTCCGGTTCACCAAGAACTTCACTTATTCCTACAGGTTCAAATGAACCCTCTGTGTCTAATCTCTGCCTTTGAGGTAAAGGTGGAGGCTCCAATGCAGTGATAGGAGGAAGGTTATTCAACCTTCTTGACCTTCTAATAGGTTGGTCCTCCAGAATTAAAAATTTAACAAATCACACCCTAAGGCCAACTAAACACAAGCAAAACCACATAGCATACACTAAAAATTCCTAAAGTTTCAAGCAATCAAACTAGGGTAAAAGTTATACTTTCCCGAAGAAAGCTGATGAACGATTAGTTGGCATCCTTGAAGTGGTTCTTAGGCACAAGCGGAGGAATCACCCACCGTCCTCCTACACTTTCAACAAGGGTTACCTTCCAAGCCCGTTCAAGGTGAACCAGAAATAACCTTTCGGTTTACCTAGGTATGAACCCTAAAAAGGCAAGAGACTAAAGGCTACCTTGGCAGTATCAATAGTCTGGGGGGACAGTCATCATCCGAACTTGTACGCATGGGCAGGGTAGCTGAGCCCGAAACTCTGTCTAGGACAGAATCCCCAGATGCACAAAATTCTAGAGTTACACTTTGACAAGGATTCGGAGGGTTATCTCCTCTTTCCAATCCTCCACGCGTCCTCGTGCTTAACTCCTGTTTGAGAGGAGCTTCCCAGATATAGTGATAAAGTCAAGGATTTACCTAAAGAAAGGTCCACTACATCTGAGTTTTATAACTTGTGGGAAGTTTACACTTCCTAGCCCACAAGTCTAGCCTAAGCTAGTAGGTGAAAGGCCCCTAAAAACAAAAACTTACTAGTAAATTTTAATTTATGCGGTCATTTTAAAGGGCTGTTCTTTACTCAAGAGGAAATGGAGTGGTATACTGTATGGTGTTTTGACTCAAACAAGAAATAAATGAAAATAAAGGTGTATTCAAAGAAAAATTACCATTAAAAAAAAAAACTTCTTTTTATTTTCTTGCAAATATATATTGATGAATTGAAAGCAACGATGAAAGAAACTAAGCCTATATTTTTGTAGTTTTTGAGATAATATTTTTAAATTGAAGTAAACACTACTTATGCAAAAATCACAATGCAAAAGCTTTAACTATGTTTTGTTTTCACGTTTAAAAATGCTCAAAAATCTACTATGCATCTACAATGCAATCTACTTGAGTAAACTTGAAACTTATAAACTGTATAAAAGCAACAAACTGAAGCAAACAGGCTGACAGAACCAACCGACCACCACAAAGAGGAAGGCTAGGAACCCTAGCTTGGGTGCAAACAATGATAAAAATCACTGCAGACTTACAATTGCAAGTGACAACCAGCCATTTTCAGAAGAAAGACTGGAAAAAACAGAGCCCAAGACCCTGATCATTGATCTGGACTAAGACACTTTAACCCACAACCCCAAACAGGCCAAAATACTTCAAGATGCAAACAATAAATAAATCAAGCAAAAAGGACTCAAGGGATTTTGAAAAAGCACTAAGTGTAATCACCCACAGTGTTCAAATAAGCAACACAGCATTTATAAGGAAAATCCACTTAGAAAATAGAGATTATAGAAAGTAAAGAACAAGCAAACTTTGACTTAAAAATCCCTATTTCCGGAAGTATTCGCAACTGTCTATGAGAGCAACTCGCGAATGATTCGTGACTGTCTAGTATTACAACCTGCGAATGCAATATTGTATTCGCGACTTTCTAGAAGGACAACTCGCGAATGGGTATAAAATTTTTCTCAAAAACAAATAAAAACCCAAATACTTTCAAACGCTGAAGCAAGTCTGAAACAAGATACAAGATCACACACAGACTCACAAGCAAAGACTGGTCAGGGGACAGAAAAAACCTACAGTAGTCTAAGTTCCCCAGTGGAGTCGCCAGTTCTGTTGTACAGGATTATGCACCTAATAACCATAGGTCTGGGGTTACCAACATACTCAATTACTTGCAGACAATTGACTTCTAAAGACCAGAATAGGAAATAGGAGGGTTAGAAGGACTTACTTGATTAACGAAGGTCGATCCTTGCTAGTCCTCTTCCACTCTGCTTCACCTTCAAAGTCTTCAAGGTTGCTCCTCTTTCACCTGTCAATAAACAATCTTCCAGATTCAAGATGATTCATATATATATAAGCAAGTTAGATAAATCACATATAAGATGCATAAACATAAACATTTATCAAACCAAGATACATGAAACACATATGGAAGAAGGATTCTCTTTATTATCAATAATGAAGAAGTTCAGATTACAACCCAACGCCTGAGACAAGGACTCCTCTGCAACCAAAGGATTCTGAGTTCCACTGCTCCAAAGACTTCTGTATAAACTCCACCAGCATAACTTTGCTCTCCAAGTGTAGCTAACCAACACCCTCCCCAAGGCCTGTATTTATATGGGTGAAATAAGGCAGTTCTCGAAGGTTGGGGAAGTTGTAGTAGTTAAGGAAATTAAGTTAAATGAGTTAACTAATCTCCCATTAGCACGTGTTTTATGTTTAAATGTTAAGAAACACATTCGCGGGTATGTAGTAGAGCGACCCATGAATGATTTGTGACTTATCATAAGGCCAACCCACGAATACGCAGATTCGCGACTTGCATCAACCGGGACTCGCGAATGACTCGCGAGTTGTATAAAAGAAGAGTCATGAATACAACTCAACATAGTAAAAATAGCAAAGTAACTAGCTGGGTATATAAGGAATGTATTTCATCATAGGCTAAGCTATAGTGTTTTGGGCAAGCCTCTATCCATAAGTGTCCTTTTGTGTGCCAACATGAGGGATGTCGGCACTCGGACGGAGAGGTGCCATTCAGGTGTATAAGACCAGGTCTGTGCCTTTTGTCGCTATTGATTTTGCCTTCTACTTCACATGCCCTCTTGGCGATCCTGCCGGTTTCGGTTCGATCTTCGTCAAAACTTCCCAGCTCCTTTCTGCCACTTGTTTCCCCGTTTCCCTGCTAGGCTTTTGCGTAGTAATTATTTGTAAAGTTTCTTGAATCCATCTGCAAGAAAACAATGTCTATCATTCATTGGGACGGTATTTTCTATAAAAACAGACTACATTCACCCAAACGAGTAATCATAAAGAGAGGCCATCTACTGCATTACTGTTATGAGAACTTTAACAAGTGCCGGTACCACTATCTCGTCCTTACACGAGTCCTAAAACCTCACCAATGACTGAAAAAGAAAACTCATCGGTGGCTCACAACACTAACATCAGCAAGGTAGACTCATTTAAAGCCGCACAAGCAGGTCTTAATAGGCAACAGGCACCGCGAAACCATTTAAGCCTATCGGAGTCGGAAGAGTTATGAACTAAAAAGTGGGCGAGGAAGCTTCCAGTCGAAAATCAGAAAGACATTGACATCGGACGATAAGTGATTGGCACAACCGCAACGACAGAAGAGAAAAGGCTACAGAGACACGACCAGATATAGACACGCATCGGTGGGTGGAGCACTTACATTTCGGGTGTTTAGCTTCTTTGGGAGCCGCAACTGCGGAAGACGAACAAACAACAGCCTCTGATCAATAAAAAAGCTAAATGTTTGAAAAACTTTAAAATTTAGCAACGGCCGAACTGTTTCACCTCCGAAATAGCGGTTTTACAAAGGACAATTGGTCCGAATCATCCTTGACTGGTAAAATAAAATAGACTCCAAAATCCACGACCCACAGTTGCTACAAACACAAGCAAATTCTGAAAATAGGACAAGAGTTAATCTTCAAAGCAATCCGAAATTAAAGCATGACCCCAAAAATAGTGGATCCAAACAATTCAAAACAACATTAAAATCATGAGGGGGACCAAAATTTGAAAAAATTTGGGGAAAACAATTGCAGCTGCAACAATTGGCGATTACCTGGTGAACCTAGATCTCTGGAGGAATATTCCTTGAGTGATAGACTGTTTAACAACAAACTAACTTATTGAATTCTTCCAGCTATCTGGATTTATCAAATGGCAATAGTATGTACTTTTAATCATTGATGATAGTCCGATTTGGGAGAGTGGAAACCAAGATTTTTCAAATCAAGATAACTCTTTTGAGGCCTAAAGATGAGTTTCATTGTTACCTCTGTCTTCAGGTAGCTGTCGGCTTGGACACCACAGGATTGCAACATATGGTAAACAGAAATATTCATTTGTTCCTCATTCCCATGCCACTTTAGCACTTTTCATGCTTTTGGACTTTTGTCCTTTTCATATGAGTCGTCCTGTGCGCCTTTCTTTTTGAATTTTAATTCAAGCTCCTCTATCCCAAGTGTCCTTTTGTGTGAGAGGTGTATTCAATTTTCAGCTCACGGATGGAGAGGAACTTTCGGTGATTTAGTACTTATATGGTTCTACATTTGTTTTGATATATAATGCTTTCATATGAGATTTTGACTCTTATTTTCCTTTTAGCATTCATTTCTTGGAATGGGATCATTTGTATATAATATGCTGTTTACCTTGCTTCTTTCCATGGGTCCTCTACTGTCACTCCCTAGGAATTTTTAAATGTGACATGGATGGAGCCTCAAAATAGTATTCCAGACCCTTTGATTCTGGTTTATTTCACAAGGGTTAAGCATGACTTCAATGTGTACATAGTTATTCGAGAAAACTGCTAAGATGGAAGAAGTTCTTTTAGATAAACAACAATACACAGTCTTATACCCAAGAACTTTAATCAGTCCAAAATTCTGATGTTCTCCATGCAACCGCGGGTTTTATTGAAATCGGTATAAATTTAAACTAAAACAAAACTGAAAATCATGACTCAAAGAAGAAGGTCGGGCCAAATTATTTATGTACAAGATAGAAGAATACCAATAAAACTCAGGAAAAATAGGGTTTGAGAGCTAAGCCATTCACTGGTAAGTTCTCTTCCCACCCTTGTAAGTCTTGCAACCTATAAGTTGAAGGGCCAAGCTTTGCCGCAATCTGGAAAGGACCTACCCACAACTGCTGGAATTTCGTGTGTTTTCCTTTCTCATCATGGGGGTGGTCCCACTTGAGAACCAAATCTACCACTTCAAAGTCTTTTGTTCTTGCCTTGTGTTTGTTGAACCATCTCTTTATTACTTATTGTTGTTGCTTAAATCACTCTCTGGCTTTAGATCGAGCCTCTTCTTCTTTCAGGAGATTATATATCCTCATTTGCAGGACTTCATTATCCAATCCCCTAGATTCTTGAGCTATTATGGAAGAGGGTAGCATGACATTGGGGGGAAGAATGGATTCTTTACCATACACAAGGGTATATGGAGACACTCCTATCGAAGACTTGGGGGTGACTCTATCGGCCCAAAGGGCATTTGGTAGCGTTGAGTGCCAACTCTTCTGGTTTTCTATCACAGTCTTCTTCAAAATTCTAATCAGATTTTTGTTAGTAGATTTAGCCAAGCCATTTCCTTGTGGATAGTAATTAGCAGAGTAATGCAAATTTATTCCTTTCTCATGAGCAAAAGCAGTTAATTTAATCGATGAAAAGTAAGTAGCATTATCAAAGACTAAAGAAACTGGAACTCCAAACCTGGTCATAATATGGTTCTGCAGAAAGTTGATGACCGCGTCCTCATTTATTTTGCGCAACGGGATGGCTTTGACCCAGTGAGTAAAGTAATTGGTTGCGGTCAGAATATACTTGTGTTGTAGGGAAGAGTTCAGCTTGATCTCCCCAATAACATCCAACCCCCATTGCTTGAACGGCTCCGTGATCATCACAGGCTTCAGTGGTCCAGCTGCTCTAGATTGTCTTCCACTACACCTTTGACAAATGTCGCATTTCCTGACATGGGCGTGTGCATCTTTGAAAAGCATGGGCCAATAGTAACTGGCTCTGAGAATTTTGTGAGCTGTAGTATCTCCTGAAAAATGTCCTCCAGCAGGCCCATCATGCAAATCTGTCATTACCTTCTTCGCACATTCTTTCTCTAAGCATCTAAGAAGAACCCCGTTGTAATTTTTTCTGAATAAGATTCCTTCAACAATTTGATAGGAGGCTGATTTAAGACGCAACACTCTTCTTTGCTTAGAATTCCAACGTTCTGGCAACAATCCTGTCTGAAGGTAATGCACGAGGTCTCCATACCAAGATTTGGGGGCTGTGAACAGAGGACATACATCCATCAAATGTAACGCAGCCTCGTCTTCCCAAGCATGTTCTTCATTGTTTCCGTTTTCAGTCATTAGTCTACACAACCCTTGCCCTTTAACTATAGAAGCTGGCCTGAACTCAAGGTCATACTATTGAAGAGTTATTACCCAATTACCCCTTCTTTCTCCTAACTCCTTCTGTACAAAAAGGGACCTCACAGCTGGGTATGGGACGATCACCTTGGTTCGATTTTTTAATATGTAGGGCCTGAATTGTTTCACTGCTTTGAATACTACATAAGCTTGTTTATCAATAACCGAGTAATTTAATTCGGCCCCTTGCAGACCAGTGCTCATGAAAGATATGGGGAATTCATCCCCCCCATCTTCCTTTTGAGTAAGCACAGCTGTTAGCAAATCATCAGATGCAAAAGTATATAGAATAAAGTCTTTACCAAAATCTGGGATTTTTAGGAAGGGTGGATGTGCAATAGTAGTTTTAATCTTGCTGAATCTGTTCTTCTCAATCTCAGTCCATTTGAATTGTGCACTTTGCTTCACCATTTGCTGCAGAGGTTTGACAATCTGAGCAAAATCTGGAACAAATCTTTGCACGAAGTTTATTGTTCCCATAAATGATTGCATCCCCTTTTTATTATGGGGCAAGGGGATCTGTTCAATGGCCTTGATCCTTTCCAGATCTATAGATATTCCCCTCTTTGAAACTACGTGACCCGGCAATGTTCCCTCCATAACAACGAACACACACTTCTTGGGATTGAGTGAGATACCATATTTCCGACAGCGTTCAAAAATTTGCCTTAGATGAAATGCGTGTTCTTCTCTCCTCTTTGATAATATCGTAATATCATCGAGATACACTACAGCACTATGACCAATCAAACCGTGGAAATCTATGTCCATAGCCCTCTGGAATGTAGCTCCAGCATTTATAAGCCCAAAAGGCATTCTTCGGTAAGCAAAGGTTCCCCATATGGTCCTGAATGTTGTCTTCAATCTGTCTTCTTCATCTACCAATACTTGATTGTAGCCTGAGAATCCGTCTAATAAAGAAAATAGTTCAGAACCTGAGACCATTTGTAGTAGTTGCTCCATGGGTGGAACGGGATAGTTGTCTTTATCCGAAGCGCGATTAAAATTTCTGAAATCCATGCAGAGCCTGATTTCTGCAGATTTTTCCCTCACTGGTACCAGATTTGAGACCCATTCAGAGTGTCTAACCTTAAAAATGATTTTAGCATCCAATAATTTCTTAACTTCACTCTGGATCAGGGGTTCCAATTTTGGGTGCATTTTCCTTAAAGGTTGCTGATAAGGTTTTATGCCAGATTTGATGGGGATAACATGCTGGATGATACTGGTGTCATATGTCTTCAGATCTTTGTATGTCCAGGCGAAAACATCTTTATATTGGTCAAAAAGACTGATGAACTTATTTCTTTTTGCTGGTGAACAGCATTTCCCAATATTCACATATTTGGGCTTTGTCTAAGTCCCTAAATTTATCAATTCAAACTGTAGAGATGAGCTGTGAGTCTTCACGTTTGCTGGTCTTCTGAATTTTTCATTTAAATTGAACATTCTTTCTAAGGTTCTGACCCCTTTAGGGATGAAATTATCATATTTCAGCTTGGCCTGATGTTCTTCATCATCTATAATCGCCCCTTTAAATACCTCATCATTTGTCAAGCATCCTATAATCTGCTGATCGACGTCGAACACTCGTAGGTTGGTAATCATATCAGGGACCGAGGGCCTAAAAAGAAATCCAACGGAGCATTGATTATTATTAGGCACAAGCCTAGCAGCTAATGTGGCCAACAGGTCAGCTGCTGCATTTTTAAGTCTTGGAATTGATATAATATTAAATGCATTAAAACATTTGAGTAGGTCCCATACCTCATTTTGATAATATTTTAAGTGAGGAGAAATACAATGTATTTGATTCCGAATCTGTTTTACAATTATTTCAGAATCTCCAAAAACTTTTAGATTACTTACCTTTAATTCAATTTCTTTCCTTAAACCTTGCACTAATGCTTCATACTCAGTTGTGTTATGTGTACATTCAAAATCTAATCTGCATGAAAGAAACTGTTTATTCTTCTTGGGGTCGATCAGGACACAGCCGGCCCCTAACCCTTCCAACGTCTTAGAACCATCAAAAAACAATGTCCAGAAATCGCTAACTACTATGCGGGGATTTACATCTACTCCTACTGCTAAGTCTACTATTTTACAATCGATTTCATCAGCCTATGAGAACCAAAGGAGATCAGGCTGAGCGTCTGATGTATCGCTGGCTTCTTCTGCTTGGTAATTTCCTGGTTCTAACTCAATAAAGTAATTTCCCAACACAGAATCCACTGGTTCGTTATTTTCCTTGAGCTGAGTAACGTTGTATTTCATATGGGTTTCCCTCAAAATTTTGATTTGATTTGGGATTCCTTTATATGGGAGCCACAGATGTGACCATTCTGAGGAAAAATATCTGTTTAGATTTGCCGACCATTCCCTGCTCAGAACAAGCCCATAAGCGTCTGGTATATCAGCCACCACGATATCAATAACTTGACACACCTTATCATTTGAAGACAAGCGAACTAGGACATCCTCCATTTCCCCAAGAACCTTCACATTCGTCCTATCCAACTGAACAACCCTCCAATTGGATGGCTTAGGCTACCCATTTATCCTTTTGCAGACTAATATTGGCATGACGTTAACCGAGGCCCCTGAGCTGTCTACCAGGAAATTATGTATTTTGTGATTAAAAATTTCAAACGTGAGGAGGAAAGGTGGATTCTTGTTCTTAGACTTACCTCCAATGCTTGATTCCCCGATTTATTCTTCTTCCTTGGGTTGATTTTCAGTGAGCAGCCTCTCCTCTGATGCTTCAAGTTCTTTCAAAAAAATTTCTTTCTGCTACGGCACCTTACACATTTCAAATAATGAGATATTCGCCCTTGTATTCTTTATATCTTCCACAATATCATAATCCATCTGTGGTTCGGTGGGATGTGGCTTATCAACATTCATTTTTCTTCTTGGGGCTTGGCATACGTATCATTCTGCCTAGGATTTTGGCTGGTAATGGTGAATTTGGGAATCTTATCAGCTGAGGAATTATTTTGAAATTTCTTAACATTTTTTTACAGCCTTTTAATCTTTGGGAGCATGAGACTGTCTTCTTTCACCAAACCTTGGCTTCTTGTTGTTACATTCACTTCCATGATGCCCTTGTACTCCCAATTTCTTTCCTCCATGGCATCGAATAACGAGAGAGAGTTCCACAGAACCATGGTCTCATCCTCCTGTTCTTTCGTTGACGTATTACTGTCTTTTCTTTCCTCATCTCCATCTTCTGTTAATTTAGAGTCCAACAGTTGATTCATCACTAACGTCATTGATTTTATCCATTGAGGATAGTTCTTTTCAGAGTGAGGTTGTTGGTGGAAAGTGCAAAAATTGTCCATTCCTACCTCTATTAAATTCATAGATGCCGAATTGTGTGGAGGGGGTTGGGATTGATTGTTGTCCTCCTGTTTCTTGTAATAGGGCTTGTAGAACTTTTGGGCTTCCTTTTCTTTCTCCAAGTCTATGATTCTGTTAGAAAGCTTCTGCATCATTTTTGCCATACTTTCAAAATCTGGTGATTTCTCTTCCTTAGGCTTGGTAAACAACAAGGCTTTCCTTCCCACACTTTTCTCTCCTGATTGTTCTGGATAATGTTCAATACTTTCCCTTTCAGCCTCTACTTTCTCCACCTCCTCATAGGTCTCTCCTAAAGTGGGATTGGCCTTAATCTTGGCAAACATGGCCAACTCAGGTCCCAAAGATGAGGTATAATATTCAATCAGAACTTTATCTATAGGCCTGTTAGCTTCAGAAAAATACTTCAAATATGCTGCAAACCTTTGAGTGAAACTATGCACCTTTTCCTTTCTCTCTTTCTCCAAGGCACATAGTCCTTTCATAAGAACTGCATGAGTCTTCTGGGTTGCATACTTACTTCTAAAAATCCTCTTGAAGGTATCCCAATCAGGGATAAAGTTCACAGGAAAACCAAAGTACCACGATGCCACAGCGCCTTTAAGGGTGTGTGGAAAATTCTGCAAAATACATCTTCATATTCCCCAGCCCTTAACCCTTCTATTTCCAAATAGAAACTTTGCAAGTGGTCATCTACTAGTATCTTTTCACTTGGGTCGAATTTGGGCAGCATATTTTCAAAGGATTGAGGTAAATCATGTAATGGAGGTGTTAGGTGTAAAGGTGATCTGGCTCTCTAGGCAGGTGGTGGATTCGGTGGTTGATTTGCGTTTATGCTTGCCATGAGTCTGGGTAGAGAGTGAGGAGGTGAGAAAACAGGAGTGTGAGCAGGAGAACTGTGAGGAGTATCTGGGCCCTCTTGATTCAAAGGTAGTACAAATTCCTATAAGGCTATTTCTACAAGTTCTTCCCAATCCTCAACCAGCACTGAGTCTTCCAATATAGGACGATCCTTCCTTTTATACTCTCTTCTGGGAAATTCAGGGATGATTGGCAATCCTCCAATCTTCTTCACATATGCCCTAGTGTGTCTTCTCAAATTATTAACAACTTCGTTGTCGACAGAATACAAATGTTCTCTACCTTCTTCTTCCGAAAATGGATTAGGAAACACACTAGCTTCTGAACTGTTACCGGTGGAATAGTTTCAGGAAAACGGGTTTCCTTGGCCAGCCATGCAATGGCGGCCCTCCTTCTAGCACCAGAAACTATTGAGGCCTGGAAATTCATAGGCAAAAACAGTAAGGGATTCTCCCCAGTCAACGTTTCCAATTATCCCGTGACTGTTTGGTGTAGGTAATCCGTCCGGTTTGCGGTCCGGCTACCGTAGGTCAAGTAACAAAAATAAAGGGTTTACCGATTGCGGCCCGGTCCACCGTATGTGTTTTTGTATTTTTCCTTAAAGTATGATATGCACGTGCCTAATTAACATGCAAGGTGATAAAGGATGCAAGGAGTAGTCACAAAGTGATGCACAGGTTCTTACCTCTCATCTTAGAACTCGCAAACATCTAAATCACATACATTTTCAGAAGATAAATTAGTAACTAAACTATCTCTAGAGAGATGGATATTAATTCATGAGTAATACAACACTGTCCATATGTTATGGAAAATTATAGATAGTTGTTCTTATGACCAAAACATATAAACATGAATAAAAGTATACATGATAAGATACCTCATCAATAGTTAAAAAGTCCCATTACCCATAATGGAAAAACATCACAGAATGTATTGGAGAACATTCAGACAAGAACATAGGTTCAAAAAGTTAGAACATCCTCACAGTTGATGAAACACAATAAAAAATGAAATAGTTCCCATTCAACATCATTCATTTAATCACATTGAGACATTCCACATAGCACCTTCTCCAACAGGTAAAATTTGCAATTTCTGGTTGTAAAACGAAATAGTTCCTCTTACAAGCGATAGTTTACAAGTTTTATCTAGGGGAAAAATCCCCTGTCAGTTCTAACTTTCCAATATTTAAACTAAAACATTTAACCGCTTGGGCTGCCCCCAAACGTGTGACCTTTCGGTCCCCCAAACGTTCAATATCCCTATTTTATATTTTCTGTGCACACTCATGATCCATTTAGTAACGAACAGATCTTCCAGGTCTACACCTTTTGTCGCTATCGATTTTTCCTTCTACTTCACGTGCCCTCTTGGCGATCCTGCCGGTTTCGGTTCGATCTTCATCAAAACTGCCCAGCTCCTTTCTGCCACTTGTTTCCCCGTTTCACTGCTAGGCTTTTGCGCAGTAATTATTTGTAAAGTTTCTTGAATCCATCTGCAAGAAAACAACATCTATCATTCATTGGGACGGTATTTTCTATAAAAATAGAATACATTCACCCAAACGAGTAATCATAAAGAGAGGCCATGTACTGCATTACTGTTATGAGAACTTTAACAAGTGTTGGCACCACTATCTTGTCCATACACGAGTTCTAAAACCTCACCAACGACTAAAAAAGAAAACTCATCGGTGGCTCACAACACTAACATCGCTAGGGTTGACTCATTTAAAGCCGCACAAGTGGGTCTTAACAGGCGATGGGCACCGCGAAACCATTTAATCCTATCGGAGTCGAAAGAGTTATGAACTAAAAAGTGGGCGAGAAAGCTTCCAATCAGAAATCAGAAAGACATCGACATCGGACGATAAATGATTGGCACAGCTGCAACGACGGAAGAGAAAAGGCTACAGACATGTGACCAGAGACAGACACACATCGATGGGTGGAGCACTTACATTTCAGGTATTTAGCTACTTTGGGAGCCGCAACGACGGAAGATAAAGAAACAATAGCCTCTGATCAATAAAATTGCTAAATGTTTGAAAAAATTTAAAATTTAGCAACAGCCGAACTGTTTCACCTCCGAAATAGTGGTTTTACAAAGGACAATTGGTCCGAATCATCCTTGACTGGTAAAATAAAACAAACTCCAAAATCCACGACTCACAGTTGCTACAAACACAAGCAACTTCTGAAAACAGGACGAGAGTTAATCTTCAAAACAATCCGAAATTAAAGCATGACCCCAAAAATAATGGATCCAAATGATTCAAAACAACATTAAAATCATGAGGGGAACCAAAATTTGAAAAAATTCGGGGAAAACAGTTGCAGCTACAATAGTTCTGTAAACGGGTTCTATGTATGTCTTTTTCTTTTTAAAGCTTCTCTAGAAACTGAAATCAATTCCTGATAGTGACTATTTACTTCTTCTAGATTTTCTTTTAGTCTTTTATTTGCAGTCACTAATCCTTCATTGCTTTCATGCAGGTACTCAATTTGATGCTTGTATTGCTTGATACTCCTTTGTAAATTTTCATTTTCAGAGTCAATGCATTTTCCTTCTAACACTAGCTGCATTCATTTAGGTATCCAAGGGATTTTTAGCTTCCTAAAAATTTCTTCATCTTCTTCCATATGCTCTTTCAAGCTCATTGGAATTTCTGAATACTCTTCAGCTTCAATACTGCACTTAACTAATTTCTCAACCACCTCTCCTTTCTCTATACAAGAGCTCTTTAAATCATTTTGATGCTGTTCTAGAATCATCTTCTCTCAAACCTCCATGAATATTTCTGAGATCTTGGTATCAGTAAAAACTGGTTTATCTTCTAAAACTATTTTTTTTATTATCCTTCATAACCTTTTTGTTTTCATCTTCACTGTCTTCTAATTTCTCTTGCGATGATGAATATTCAATTACTATAATCTTCTTTTCAGCCAATTTAGGGTTTAACAACTTCTTCATATTTAACCTGAGTTTGTTCTTTGGCCTTGTCTTGGGCCTCCAAACTGATCCAACCTCTCCTAACATTTTCAAAACTTTCCCTTGATGTGTACTTGAAGCTAGTTCAACAACTTCATTTTCTTCCTTCATGACACTGTCTCTTCTTCAGAATGGGTATGTATCTCCTGTTTAGAATGAACCCTAGATTTATCAGTGGTATGAACCCTAGCTTCATCAGATAAAGATCCTTCCTCTTCTTCAGAGAGTATTGTAATAGGAATTTGCTTCTACTCTTTTACATCTTCCTATACACCTTTATTCAATTCTACAGGTAAAGCATCTTCTTCAAGCTCAATTTCCTTCACTTCTGACTTCGAAACTTTGTTTTCTTCAACATTCATTTGCTGTTAAATTTCAATTTTTCCATCTTCCTTGTTCAAAGATTTTTCTGATTCACCACCTTCTTCATTCTTGACTATGACTTTCTTTTTAAGTTTCTTGATCAAATTCTGACCTTTATCTAACTGTCTCTTCTGAGACTGCTCTTCCTTCTCTGTTTGGAAACCAGACCAAAATAGGAAATATTCCCATGTCTTCTCTATTTTCTGAAGTAAGGTTCTTATGACTAGTTTTATAAGCCCATGATGAAATACTGATTGCTTGGTGTGATCCTAATTTTCTTTCACCGTGCTAGATATCTTCTATAAACTTTTCAAGAAGAAGAATGGGAGATTCATTTTGGATTCATGACTGAGATGTTGAAGGAAACTAAAATGATACTTAAAAACAAAAGCAAATCTCCCTTCACAAGTGATATAGCTTTGTAAGATTTTGATAGGCTCTATCCATTTTGGTTTAAACTTTTGAATAGGTACTCCCTTTCCCCAATCTACTACTACATCTGGAAGTGATATCTCTGAGCATCAAAAGTGAAAGGCACTTTTTTAAACCAGTATTCACTCTCATCTAAAATCCCTGTAGCTTCTGCTAACAATTCCCTGGTTAATTTAAACTTCAAAGTATAAAAAGACACCATATCCTTATCCAAACATTGAGTGAATTTATAAGAGACTTCTGAGTGATAACCTTCAATTCTTTCAAAAAACACTAACCACCCTGCCTCTGAAAATAGTTTTGCACAATCTGGAAAAGTTTGAACCCAGCTCATGTCTAAAGGTTCTGCTCTATTAGTCTTACCACTTCTTTTCATTTTGAACAATTGTCAAATAGCTTATGTCAATAAAACAAACTCTGAATTTCTTCAAGTCTTGACAATCTGACAAACAATGCTATATGGGGAAACATAAAACCCTAAACTGAACTTTCTCATTAAACTGATAAATACTTTAATTCCATTGACAAAGAATTTGTCATTTAGTATGAATTAGGTTTATAAACTAATAATATTCAATCAATTATGTCATTAGTCCTCTGCTTAGAAAAAACCCAAATTTATGAACTTTGGCAATGATTCGCAACCTACTTGTCAAAGTGATGAATCCAGGTGTTGGAATCATGTTTTCTTGACTGTCAGGTGTCCAATTGCATTCCTCAATCTTCTTTGGCCACTTTGATAACTCCAAATGACCGCTCTCAAAGCCCTAATTTTTCTCCCTGTTTCAAAATTTGATTACAAACTGTTGATTCTTCTCCACGAACTTCATCTGCTCTACGTGCACTTCAAGGGATACGAGATTCAAGGTGCATTTGTCTCATTATGTTTAACCATCATTATTCCATCACTCTGCAATAGACCACCGCGACTCGCCCTCATGATGATTTTCTTGACGTATTCACACCTGTCACAATGATCATTCTAGAGGAAACACGTATCAAATCCATCAACCCAGTATGAATGACATCTCATGTGTGAGAATTTCAAAAAATCTGACCCAAAAATGATGATTTTTGAACTGCGCGACTTTCTTGTAGCGCATGTGTGCAATTTTTGAACTACGTGACCCAAAAAGTCCGCTTTAATGATTTTCAAAAATAAAACTCATAATAATGGTTTAACCTTGGTTAAAGAACTTTAATCAAGATTTTATGTCATTTTTTAAGACCTTTTAATCCATATAAGCATTCTATAAGCCCTCTAACTATGAATTCTAATAAATCAAACCAAAATTTGA
Organism: Pseudotsuga menziesii; assembly: GCA_001517045.1. Classification (NCBI taxonomy): domain Eukaryota; kingdom Viridiplantae; phylum Streptophyta; class Pinopsida; order Pinales; family Pinaceae; genus Pseudotsuga; species Pseudotsuga menziesii. Next base: position 420,704 of record LPNX010993340.1, read on the forward strand.
AAAAAAAACTAAGAAATCATATAAACATGAAAATTAAAGGAAAAAGATTCAAACTATCCTAAGAAACAAAATTTTCTAGGAGAAATGGATAAAACCAAACTTCAAAACATAAACCCAAGTATTAAAAGATGGAAAACAAAAACAGGCTCTAACAGCAGACAAAAAAGTAATTTCCAGAACTTAGAAAATTTCTTTTGACAGTAGCAGCATAATTCTTTTTCCTGTCCTGGGTTGTCTTCAAATTTTATTTTATTTTAGCTACATGTTGCTCCATTTCTAAAAGACTTTTAGGTCAAACAATCATCCTATCCACATGATTATCCCATCTCACTGGAACACTGCAACTTCTACCATAAAGTGTTTCGAAAGGGATCGTATTCAGCGGTGCCTGGTAACCATTATTATAGGAAAACTCAACAAGGTGTAAATAGTCTTCCCATTTACTAGGTTTATCCATCATGTACATTCGAAGCATGTTTTCAATGATTTTATTCACCTGCTCAGTATGTCCATCTGATTGTGGATGATATGTTTTACTAATATTTAATTTAGTGCCAAATACCTTGAACAAGCCTTTCCAAAAGTGTGAAGTGAAATTTGGATCACGATATGAAATTATTGCCTTAGGTATTCCATGTAACCTGAAAATTTCCTTCATATAAACCTCTACAATTTTGGCTACTTTGAAAGTGGATTGGGTTGATGTTATTAGTTTATTAACCACTGCCATGATGGAATCATGTTTCTTTTGAGTTCTTGGCAACTTGATAATAAAATATATGGTTACTACATCCCACTTCTATTTCAGTATAGGAAATGGATGGAGTAGACCAACAGGATGCTTACACTCTGCTTTAACTCTTTGACATTCCAAGCATCGATCAATATACATAGCCACTTCCTTCTTCCTAATTGGCCAATAAAATTCTTTCGTAACCATTGTTAAGGCCTTCTGATACCCTGGATGTCATGCATAATGTACAATGTGCATATTTTATATTATTACCTTCTTAAGTTCACTTTTAGCTGGCACATAAATTTTTCCATTGAACTAAAGAATTCCATATTTAGTCATTGAATACTTAGAAAACTTTACAAGTCTACTATATGACTATAAGACTTCTACAACCTGCTAATAATGATTATCTAAGCTTAATGCCTCATGCAATTTGACTTCAAAGTTTGATTTCCAGCCACTAATGGATGAAATTTGCATTAGTTGGCCTCTTTTGCTAAGTGCATATCCCAACTTGTTATCCTTTCCTTTTATGTACTTGATTTCAAAATTGAACTCATTTGAGAATTCAATCCATCTAGCATGCCTAGCATATAAATGAGGTCGTTCAAACATATATTTTAAAATATGATGATCAATTTTTAACTCAAACGTGTTCCCCATGAGGTAGTGTCTCCACATCTTGAGTGCATGAATTATTGCTTCCAACTCCATATTGTAAGCATCATAGTAAAACTTGGATCATGATATGAAATTATTGCCTTAGGTATTTCATGTAACCTAACAATTTCCTTCATATAAACCTCTGCAATTTTGACTACTTTGAAAGTGGATTGACGAAGTACAGAATGGGTTGACTTTGTTAGTTTATTAACCACTACCATGATGGAATCATGTTTCTTCTGAGTTCTTGGCAACTTGGTAATAAAATATATGGTTACTACATCCCACTTCTATTTCAGTATAGGAAATGGATGGAGTAGACCAGCAGGATGCTTACACTCTCCTTTAACTCTTTGACATTCCAAGCATCGAGTAATATACATAGCCACTTCCTTCTTCCTAGTTGGCCAATAAAATTCTTTATTAACCTTTGTTAAGGTCTTTTGATAACCTGGATTTCATGCATAAGGTACAATGTGCATCTTTTACATTATTACCTTCTTAACTTCACTTTTAGCTGGCACATAAATTTTGGCATTGAACTGAAGAATTCCATCTTTAGTCATTGAATACTTAGAAAGCTTTACAAGTCTACTATCTACCTATAAGACTTCTGCAACCTGCTAATAATGATTATCTAATCTCAAAGCCTCATGTAATTTGACTTCAAAGTCTGATTTCTAGTCACTGATAGATGAAATTTGCATTAGTTGGCCTCTTTTACTAAGTGCATATGCCAGTCTGTTATCCTTTCCTTTTATGTACATGATTTCAAAATTGAACTCACTTAAGAATTCAATCCATATAGCATGCCTAGCATATAAATGAGGCCATCAAAACATATATTTTAAAACATGATGATCAATTTTTAATTCAAACTTGTTCCCCATGAGTTAGTGTCTCCACATCTTGAGTTCATGAATTATTGCTTCCAACTCCAAATTGTAAGCATCATAGTTTTTCTCATGCTCTTTTAACTTTTATGATTCATAACAAATCACTTGACCTTCTTGCATCAAGACTGCTCCAAGTCCCTCCAATGATGCATCCGTGCATACAATATAGTATTTGTCTGGATCTAGAAGCTTTAACATTGGAGCCCGAGTGAGAAATTCCTTCAACAACTTGAAACTTTCCTCACACTTTTGACTCCAGATGAACTCTGCTCCCTTCTTTTGTAAATAATTTATTGGATTCACAATCTAGGATAATGATTCTATAAATCTCCTATAATAACCTTCCAATCCCATGAATGATATGACCTCTTCCACATTCCTAGGAGTAGGCCAACCTTCTATTAGATTCTGACAGGCAGATCTTGGGACAAAAATGGTCTTCACATAGATTGCACAAGAGAAATAAGAGAATAATAATTGAAGAACAATATGAGAAATATTCCATTAATTATTATTCACATTATGGGTGAATATATAATACAACATAAGGGACAATTTGAATACCTAATTAGGTAGTTGAATCAACCAACTTAGAATGGCTCTAGAGATAACTAGGAGTGGGAAAATCACCAGTAATGCAACTCTTGATCACTAAAAGAGTTAATAACTAGTTACAATCAGTTAACTAAGAGGTTAGGTGAACAAAGGCGCCACTTTCACTACATGCATGCAAAACTGGTGCTAGAGACATTGGAAGTGATCTAATTTATGGGGATTGGATTTTAACTAAGGATAACTAATGACCTAGTGGAGTCAACTATTGGACACTGTAATACCCCAGTTTCAACCCCAATTGCGTTAAATTATAAATGATGTAAATAGCATTAATAAATCATGGCGTGGGCTCAAGGCAAAGGCCCTCGCCATGGATTTAGTGTTTTACATTTTGGCAATTAAAATCGATGCTGATGGTTTATGTGCTAGCCAAGCACAATATGTTTTGAGAAATCATGTAAACATGCAATTAATAAAAATACCACAACTAGCTATGTGTCACAACGTTAAAGAGATGGGGGCATGATTTCACAAGGAATAGGGGGGAACATTCAAACCCTTGAGCCAATGGGGAAAATCCAAATCTTAAGGGTATTAATCTTGCATAATGATCTAGGGACTAAACACAAGTCTCATTAAAGATTAATTAACAAATAACTCATGAAATGGTGTAATTGGGCTTTAGAATGAGTAGCCGCTTTGTATATTCACACAAAGAATGAGAAATTACATTACAATGTCATGCTACTAGCATGAATGAGAAGCAATTCGAATTCCTAAGGAGGTCATTCGAATTGAATGAGTGAGTCTAGCTTAACTGAATGTAAACCACAGTCAACACTCAAGTTAACCACTGATCAAAACCCTAATTGACTCAACTGAGCCCTAATTGAAGTCGGAGTGCAATAAATGACTGAGTCTTAACTGAAAGAGATCAGACACATGTCACAGCAAGCCAACCATCAAGTGGTAGCACTTCAATGACTCCAATGAACCCCGATGACGTTAACTAAAGTGTAACTGAACATCAGAAGTGGTTGGAGGCGCCCCTGTTGACTCCAGTTCATTAAATAATCATTAAATAATAAATTTAATGAAGGGAGGTGCCTTCACCACCCTATTTAACTGATTGTAACCATCAGTTATAAATTAGGTGCATCAATATCACTCAGATCACCCCTGGAGTGCTCCAGTTAGCCTTCCCGAATGTAGGAGAAGGCTAAGTTAGCCTCCTTGACTGAAGGTAGGCATGGATGTGATCTATATGATCACATTTAATGCTCCAATGATGTTAATTAAGCCAATAATACTTAGGATAGTGTTTTAACTAGTCCAAATTGACCAAAATAAGTGTGTAAGGTGGTAAATGTCTCCAACACCCCCCCTTAAGCTGTACTCAGGAGGAGTTAGAAAACATAAATGCATAAAAATGCTAGGGCCCCAGCAACTAAGGCCATAGGTCACTTTGTACAATGCTAAAACTGAAACAATGCTCAAAAACAAACTAAGTGAGGAAAAGAGGGAAAACCCAGTGGGAAAAACCCCCCCTTAAGCTAAACACTGAAAGTAGTCTAAATCACCCTGATGAAATCACCCCCAATAGTGAACAGAGGTGAGTGAACTTATTTTCTGAAAATATCTTGGTGAAGATGTCTGCAATTTGCTCATCAGTCAGGCAGTATTGCAGAATGAGGGTCCTGTCATGCACTAGCTCCCTGATGTAGTGCATGTTGATCTCTACATGCTTGGTCTTCTGCCTAGTAACTAGATCTATGGATATATTAATATCACTTTGATTGTCACAAAAGAGGACATTGGAAAAATTACTACCAAGATCAATCTCTGAAAGAATGCCTTGCATCCAAACTGCTTGGATGCAAGCATTCACCGCTCCTCGATACTCGGCCTTTGCTGAAGATAGTGCTATGGAAGCCTTCTTTTTTCTAGACCAGAAAATGGGGCCACCACCAAACATGAATACATATTCAAAAATAGACTTCCAATCAATAGAATCACTCTCCCAATCGGAATCTGTGTATCCAACCAGCTCTAGCTTGGAGTCTGCAGCATAGTGAATGCCGTAGGTCCTGGTTCCCTGAATATACTGGAGGATCCTCTTGGATGCCTTCCAATGAATATCATGAGGCTACTACATATATATTGATACAGAATTCATGGCATAATATATATCAGGCCGAGAATGTGTCAAGTACAACAAGCTACCAATCAGCTGTCGATAGAAAGTGCAGTCCATGGGAGGTGTGCTTTTTCCTTCTTCAAGGCTAATCCATGAAAGGAAAGGGAATGTTGCAAGCCTAAAATAAGCCATGTTAAACTTGAATAACAGGTCTAATATGTATTTGGACTGAGTGACCATAATCCCATCATAATTTTGCTCAATTTCGAGCCCCAAAAGTTGTTTTAGGAGCCCCAAATCATTCATTTCAAAGGCATTGTGGAGAGCAGTTTTGATGGCTGAAATGGAGGAAACTGTGCTACCTGTGATCAGTAAGTCATCAACATATAAAAAAATAATAATTATATGGCCATCATACTACTGTAAATACACATTTTTATCTGATCTACACCTTTGGAAGTTTTGCGAGAGAAGTAAGGAATCCATCTTAGAATACCACTCTCTTGGGGCCTATTTTAACTCGTATAGTGACTTCTTTAGCTTGCAAACCAAATATGGATCAGTGATGTAGCCCTCATGATGCTTCATGTATATCTCCTCATGAATATCTCCATGCATAAAGGCTTAATTAGCATCCATATGATGCACTTCCCAGTGCTTAGATGCTGAAATTGCCAAAACTAGGCGGATGGAGTCCATTTTTGCAACCGGTGCAAAGGTCTCATGGTAGTCCACAAATTGGACCTGAGAGAAACTTCTTGCCACCATCCTTTCCTTATATTTTTATGTGCTTCCATCAGCAGCATCATTTTTCCAAAACACCCACTTGCATTGGACCAATTTCCTTCCCGAAGGAAGAGAAACTAGCTCCCAAGTAGTGTTTTTCTGAAGAGAATTAATCTCTTCATCCATGGAAACTTGCCATCTCGGATCCTTACAATCATGGTAGTAGGATTTTGGGTCTGAAATAATCATCAAATATAAATTTTTGGACAGAAAATTATTAGGACAAGAGAGTGCAATACCTGCTCTTTGGAAATCAGACTGGGTTCTCCTTGGATCATCCAGATTTCCAATGCTATCTCCTGTGGAGGAGAGTGTCTGTCGGGCCCATGTGGGAAGATGATTTTGCACTTCAAATTCTAATTCAGCATATGATTATTTCTACATACTAATATTAGAAATCAGAGGATCCAAATTAGGGTCATCACACCCAATTTCATCATCCAAATATTCAGTAGAATAGGAAGGAAATTCAGCAGTTTTCTCCTTCACTAGTTCCACCTCCTGAAGAGGCTCATCGAACTTGACACTTATATCGATGATTATCTGTTTTGTTTTGATATCCAGCAGCTTGAAACCTTTTGATTCATCAGGATACCCAATAAACAAACATTATATGCTTTGCGGTTGCAAAGCCCTTCTTTTATCAAGTGGAATCCGGGCCCATGCAGTGGACCCAAACACCCGCAGGTTCGACACATCCGGCTTGTATCCAAAGTATGCTTCGAAAGGGGTCTTCCCTTTCACAGATGAATTTTTCACCCTGTTCTAAATGTATGCTTCAGCATGCATGGCTTCAGCCCACAAATTTTCAGTCAACTTCTTTGATTCCAACATACAGGTGGTCATCTCCTTGAGAGACCGATTCTTCCTTTCCGCTACTCCGTTCTGCTGGGGAGTGTAGGGAATTGAATGTTGGACCTGAATAATAATTTGGGAGAATATGTGCAGAAAATCATTACTGATGTACTCCCTACCATTATCAGATCTCAATATCTTGATCTTAAGCCCAGAGGCATTCTCGATCAAGTCCTTCAATTCAGAAAATTTTTCACATACTTTAGACTTCTTTTTGAGAAAGAAGACCCATGTGTACCTTGAAAAATCATCAAAAAAAGTTAGAAGATACCTTGATCCATTCATGGATGTGACAGTAATTAGACCACTGATATCAGAATGTATCAGCCCCAATATGCATGTAGCTCGGTTTTCCTTCCCCCGATCGAACCTATGCTCAGGGTGTTTTCCAATCACACAGCCCTTGCAAATTCCAGTGGTTTCCTTGATGACCGAGAGGCCTTCAACCATGGATTTTTTCTATAATTGCAACAAATATTTGAAATTAATATGGCCAAACCTCTCATTCCATAGCCTACTAATCTCATTTCCATGAGTTAGTAGAGCGGTGGGCTTTGCATCCGTCATAAAGTGGGAGAACTCATAGGCTTTTGCATGATGGTTTGCAAGGCCTTTAGCAATGAGTTTCCCGGATGCAAGCTCCATTATCTCAACATAATTTGGGCTGAAATAAACTCTCTTAGGAACTCCTGTATGTGTCATCTAACAGAAACTAAGGAGATTTGATGCCAGAGACGGTACATATAAAACATTTGAAAAATAGCCATTCTCAAGATCAACCATACCTTGTCCTTGTGAAATGATGGTGGATTCATCTCCCATGTGGATGGGGATGGATTTTCCAGTCTCCAAGGATGAAAAGGAGTCTCTTTCAGCCATCATGTGGTTTGAAGCTCCAGAATCAATCAAGAGTGATTTGGACTTCGAAGTGCTTTCCATGAGGGCATGACCTTTTTCATGCTGTGGTTCCCGATCTTGCTGATCTCTCCTCTGAAAGCTTTTCGGAAGATTGATGTGATTTCTCTCAAGGAGAGAGGTTGCTTCATCAATTTTCTTCATCATGTAGGCATGTTCAAGGTGGAAGCCCTTCCCGTAGTATGAACACTTGAGTTTTTCCTTTCCATGGTGCTCTTTTCCTTTGTTCTTCCTTGAGCAGGAAGACTCATCATCCTGCTGGTTTTCAACTCTAGGCTTAGGAGCTTTGAATTTAGTTTTTGTGTTCTTCTACTGCTTTCCTTTACCCTTCATATCTTTGGGCCCCGAGACATGGAGGGCTTGATCACAGGAGGATCTAATGATCCCCATCTAGACAAGCTTATCATTTTCACTTGTTAGGGACTCAATGAAGGCATTGAGTGTAGGCATCTTCCATCCATGGGTTGTGAGCTTCCCCGCATAGAATGTAGAGACAAAAACTGAATAATCAGCTCAAAGTTTGGAGATTATGGCAAGGAGGAGCTGATCATCCACCTTCTCTACTTTGCATTGCTTCAAGAGTAAGACTGTGTGCTTGAACTTTGTGAAAAAGTCATTCATGGTCTCGAAATTGGAGGGTTGAAGAGACATCAATTCATTTTCAAGCTGGTAAACTCTTAAATCATCCTACTTTCCATATATGGCTTCCAATTTGTCCCAAATTTATTTTGGAGTCTTCAATCCCCCAAGATGGAAAAGGAGATCCCAGGAAATAGAGAGGCACAAGAACCTGAATGCTTCATCCTTCTTGTTCAAGAATCTTGATTGTTCTATTATAGAACCAAGCTCATCTTCAGTGTCCATGGTGACTCTATAGAGTCCTTTGGAGCATAGCTGAATCTCCATGTCTCCTTTCCATGAGTGGAAATTGTATGGAGTCAAAATATCTACTAAGGAGGCCATCTGGATCTGCTGGAGTGAATGCTTCACCTGTAGAAAACCTAAAAATCACAACAGAAAGGGCAATGTAAAGTCAGACAGCCTGCACATTTTAGGCTTTCATCACACCCAACATAGTCAATCAAGAAAGCTTGATCAATAAGTATTTTACTTGGGGTATTAAGTGGTAAGCCTTGACTTCTGGTGCAGTGCTGTATTTTTGAGCTATTGCTCAATTTTCATGCAGAAATCTATCAAAAAGCTTGTTTTTGAGAGATAGAGCTTCATCCTACCGTGAGCTCTGATACCATATTAATCTTGCATAGTGATATAGGGACTAAACACAAGTCTCATCAAAGATTACTTAACAAATAACTCATGAAATGGTGTAATCAGGATTCAGAATGAGTAGTCGCTCTGTATATTCACACAAAGAATGAGAAATTACATTACAATGTCATGCTACTAGCATGAATGAGAAGCAATTCAAATTCCTAAGGAGGTCATTCGAATTGAATGAGTGAGTCTAGCTTAACTGAATGTAAACCACAGTCAACACTCAAGTTAACCACTGATCAAAACCCTAATTGACTCAACTGAGCCCTAACTGCAATCAAAGTGCAATAAATGACTGAGTCTTAACTAAAAGAGATCAGACACATGTCACAGCAAGCCAACCATCAAGTGGTAGCACTTCAATGACTCCAATGAACCCCGATGAGGTTAACTGAAGTGTAACTGAACATCAAAAGTGGTTGGAGGCGCCCCTATTGACTCCAGTTCATTAAATAATCATTAAATAATCAATTTAATGAAGGGAGGTGCCTTCACTACCCTGTTTAACTGATTGTAACCATTAGTTAGCAATTAGGTGCATTAATATCACTTAGATCACCCCCGGAGTGCTCTAGTTAGCCTCCCCAAATGTAGGAGAAGGCTAAGTTAGCCTCCTTGACTGAAGGTAGGCGTGGATGTGATATAGCTAATGACATTTAATGCTCCAGTGATGTTAATTAAGCCAATAATACTTAGTATAGTGGTTTAACTGAGTGTGTAAGGTGGTAAATGTCTCCAACAAAGGGAAACCCCATAAAACTCTCAACTACCCATTTTGTCTTTTGTGCCCAGTCATCCAAAACTGGTTGAGTTAGTTAATGCATGGGGATGGGAAGAGTATGGGAGTGAAATTCGAATTGGGAAGCCACCCATTTTCAGGAAAATGTGTTTTGAATTCTTGGGCAAGTAAATGCTTGGAAATGCATGCCCATCCTATTGTTCATCCATCAGTTTTTCTCTCTCACACAGCTAGAGCTCCTGTGCATTTCCCTTCACGATTTTCGTAGTTTTTCTCCATTTTCTCCATGGTCGAAAATTCATTTTGGTCTTGCTAAGTGAATATGTAGCCAGGATTCATGATTTAGGTGTTTCAAGGGGCGTTTTTTTCTTCCTCGCACAGTTGGAACTTGTTCTACTTTTACCTCCACGTTTTTCTGTCATTTCCTCATTTTCCCATACCCAAGATTTCATTTTTGGTATTGTGCAAAGAATGGGAAAAGGAGATCCACGATTTGGGTGTGTATGGGGGTCGTTTTAGCCCCTACTGTGCCCAGAAATGTTTTGTGAAATTGTATTTCTCTCACAGGGTGTTTTCCCCATTTTACCAGTATGTTTGGGTTGCAAACCCATCCCTTTTGGTTATGCTCTGTGGCTGGGAAGGTAGACCCACGATTTGGGTGTGAAAAAATGTCGGTTTTGCCTTTGGAAGGACATCAAATGTTTTCTGGAATGAGTTGGCCACTTGGGTCATTTTCCCCATTTGTCATTCTTGATTTTGGTTCCCAGGACGTTTTATCCATACCCAAAACTTGTATTTTGTTGTGTAGTGCATCCCTTTGTTGGCTTGGCTGAGTAAGTCCAAGAACCCATCTTAAGTGGGAAGACTATGTTTGGATGTGATTATTGTCTTGAATTTGGGTGTGGGGTCTTGCTTTGTGTGAGTCTGTTTTCCCTAGTTCCTTGTGGAAATCATGCCCAGCTCAGGGGTGGCAGTGGTTTTGAGAGATTGAGGAGCACACTGGCCTATGGTTGGGTAGAACGTTGCAATGACGTAGCTAGTTGCGGGGAAGCTTCTTCTTAAGATAAGTATTTTCTTTTGTTTAACCTCTGCAATGTATTTGTCTTATAAATTATTATGAACATGACAAATGATTGAATGAATATTTTATTTCTGCTGTAGATTAATGCTTATGTGTATGTATTTTACGTGTAATGCATAGAATTCTTGCAATGTGTTGCTTCCACTGTATTTTCATTTGTTATGCATATGTATATATTTTATTTGCATTGCATTTTTAAATTGTTATGTTCATGGGGATAGATTTCCCATTCTGATGAACATAAGTGTTGGTCGTGTCCTCTTCGTCAGCAGGACGAGGGGAGGGGACATGACAGACACTATTGGTGGCACTCCAAGTGGGTTCCTATAAAATAGGGATTGATCCCTTGAGCTCCAAAAAGGATGCAGATAGGTGCAGTAAGTGGCAGATGTCCACTAGCCATGCCCCATGCATTGGTGAAGTAATGTGACCTCCTAATCTAGGGAAATTAATCAAATAGATTTTATGTGGTCAAATATGGGCAAAGGGAGGATTAATAATAATCCTAAAACCCCCCTTTAATCATAACTTTGGAATAGTCAAGCCATTCTAACTAAGACCAAAGGTCACCCATTACAATCTAAATGAAAAATTTATTTGTCTATGGAAAATGAGGGAAAAGGAAAAACCGCATGGGGAAAATCCTTCCTAAAAAATGGACATGGCACAGAATTTAAATGAATATCTTCACTTAGTCTTTTTATTCACTTGAATAAGCTGGATGTACTACTTCTTGGAAACTTTGTATATTTGTTGTAGATGCCTTGATCATGTATCTATTTTTCAATGTTGTGTAGACATAAAGCATGAGGAGAATCCCCTTGAAGCTCATGTTCTGGTGATGAAGAAACATCATATGAATTCTTATTGATGTGAAATCATAAAATATCAGATATGAACATAAATTTGGAGATGGAAAAGAGATGTTTGCAATCATATCCTAACCAAAGATCATCAATGAAATCAGTAGGCTCAATTTCTAGTGTAGTTGCATAATGGTGAACCCGATCAAGAACCTTCTTTCCAAATGATGTGAAAAATTTCTAATTATGTGATATATATTGTGATTCTCTGAAATATCAGAAATTAATTCATATGGAGCATCAAACAACCAAGGTATAGTGGCTCCAAAATATGGTTGAGTCACAGTAGGAAAACTAGGTGCAACTAGTCTACATTGACAATTGGGGTAATCTAGTGAGTATAAGGATCTAAAATTAAACTTAATAAAGGTTATATAAGACCCAAATGTATGTAAAATCATGCCACATACATCCAATTATATGGAAAACACAAAATAATATAAATCAAATACATGATAACAACTTTCACCAGTGATGCAGTATACGAAACCATGAAATTGTCTAGTTTACCAACTGAAGAATTTGGGAGTTGTAGGGTGTAATGTCCCCGGTTTTGACCCCGTTTGCATGATGTATATATTGTAATTAATCGTGGTGAGGATATCAAGGCAAAAGCCCCACCATCGATTTGGGTGTGTATGTTTCGGCAATAGGGATAATTGTCGATGGTATGTTGTGCTATAAGGCACATTATAATTTGGCATCATGTAAACACGCACATCAATTAAAATAAACCACAACCAGCTACAGCAGTGAAACGTTGAATGAAAAGGGCATGGTTCCAAAGGATAAGGGGTGGGGGATGTCAAACCTTGGTTTATGGGAAAAACCCATGTGTTTCACCACCCTTGTTGATTTGCCACCCTTTTGTCTCACCCAACCTTGTCAACCTCTTTAATGCTTCAGCTGGTGGTTGGGGAGTTATGGCTGAGTGGCTGAGGGCATTTATTGCTGGAGAAAAACATGGGTAAGGAGGCAAGCCATTCCTCCATCTTCTCCACGACTCCATTCTCCCCATGGTCGGTGGTTTTCACGCCCTGTTGCTCACCCTCACGCACAGGTTTCTCTCACGCAGAGCTATGGTCTGTTCTTCCTCACGTAGAGGGAAAGTTTGCTCATTCGTGTGTGCCTAGGTGGTCTATTCATCCTCCCGATGGCATGTTGATTCGTACGCATAGAGGAGGCCGTTTCCCCTCACGTGTAGGCTAAAATCCTCACGCAGAAATCGGGTATGTCTTTCCCGTGCATTTTGTTGTTGGGTGCAAGTTTTTCCTCACGCACAGACTGTTTGGGTCATTTTCCCATGTGAGAGGCGTACTCACTGTTGTTGCTTTGGGGCTGTTGTATTCCCCACGTTTTTGTGTTAGCCGTGGTGTCCAAATTCGTTTTGGGCCACTGTGGAATGCCAATTTGTTGGCCGTGCTCTCCTCTGTCCATGCTGGGGGTTTGCTTATCCTTCGTTTGGGGACTGTTGTCTTCCTTGTGTTTGGTGGGCTGTTGTTGCTGAGTTTTTTTGGCCACGATAGGGCCAAGAACAACTCCGTGTTTACCTGTGGACTTGAGCCGTCCTCATCTTCTGTTTGGGGATTGTCCCTGGTTGCCTTCGTTTCTTCACAGGAGCTGTGAAGAGATTGTTGCTGTGTGTGTGCAGTGGTTGGCCTTTGGGGCTGCGTTGGCTTGACTGATTTGTGGACAGCCTGATAAACCCAACGGTGCTTTCCTACTGTATTGTGTCCCCTTGGCTATGTGTAAGCCTGCATTGTCCCCTTTTTCCTTGAGGAATCATGCCCAGCTCGGGGGAGGCAGCGTTGCTAAGAGATTGATGAGCAAGCTAGCCTATGGTTGGGTGGAACGTTGCAGCGACGTAGCTGGTTGCGGGTGAATTCTTCATTGAAAGATAAGTGCTGCTGTTACTTCATCTCTACAATTTATATATTGTATTATGTGAAATGATGAATTCCGTTGAATGCTGGAATGTTTACGTATGTTTGCTTCCGCTGTATGAATAAGGAATTATGCATCTGTGTATGCTTGTATTTTTATGCATCTCTGTTATGCATCATGTTAAGTTTTTCAATTTCAGCATTGATGACTTCTGTTCATGGTCATGGGGATATTTTCTCGGTTGTGTTGATGTGTTCGTCGCGTCCTCTTCGCCGGTTGAGGGACGGGGACGTGACATAGGGCCTTATGAGTATAAAATGGATGGGATAGAGGTGTCATAACCTAAATATCAGCCTTCAAATCATATTCTAAATCAGATAAATAATAATATGGTTGTTTTTTGAAGTATTCAGATGTAGATAAGTCAGAAACTATTGGTAAAAAGCTAGTATTAAGAGGAGATAGCTCTGGGAGACTGATAGGTATTTTTTGAAGGGGAGGAAAAGATATTTATGATTCTGATATATCAGAATGAGTATCAAAATAATAGACATCAGAAACATACTTTATTCTAGAAACCAAATCATTACAATCATTACCTTTGAGTTGCATAGTGTTACAGTAACCTAGGAATCAACAGAATTTTTCCTTCTTACAAAATATGGAACATCAATGTTGTTTCTTTCAAGAAACTAACTCATGATGTCCATTTTATTCTTAAAGAAATAATTTTAATTGTTAGAAGGTTTTCTGCAATAGGTACACTTTTATCTTCCTTTCTTTCTACCCTTCTTCTTGGAATTCGTGCCTTCATCAATAGAGTTATAACCTTCATCTTCAAAGTCTGACTTTGGATTTTTATCCTTCACCTTTAGCTTTTCTTTGGACTTGATATTCTTGCTTCCAAGAGAATCAAGCACATGATCCTTTGAGGTTTTGAGAGTCCCCATTTGAATCAGCTTGACTTTCTCTTGGGTGAGAGAATATATGAATGCATTCAGGGATGGCATCCTCCAATTTCAAACTCCAAGCTTAGTAGCATAGAATGTTGACACAAAAAATGAGTATTTAGGACCCAAATTTGATATAATGGAGAGGATTAACTGCTCTTCTTTCTTCTTAATCCCACACTGCTTGAGAAAAACCACTAGTGACTTAAACTTGGTGATGAATTCCTCAATGGTTTAGAATTCACTTGGTCTTAATGAGATTAACTCATTCTCCAATTGATTTCCTCTAAGGTCATATTTATTTCCGAAGAGATATTCAAGTTTGATCCACACTTCATTAGGGCCTGTCAATCCATCATGATGGAAAATAAGTTCTGGAGAGAGATAGAGACAAAGCAAGCCATAAGCTTCATCCTTCATGTTATGCCACCTTGTTTTCTCAACAACTACATTAGGCTCAATTTCTAAGGCCATAGTAACTCTTTAGAGACCTTTGTTGCACAACAGTATCTCAATCTCAGTTTTCCATTCATGATAATTGAAGGAATTCAAGGTTACTATCATATATAGATCTATGCTCTGTTGTTGCACTTTGGGTGAGAGAACTGAATACCTACACAAAACTAGAAAGAAACTTTTTGTAAGATAAATCAACCTCTATTTCGATAATGAGCACATTTTCATAGTCCATCACACCTGTAGATACTTCTATGAAGATAATCCAGAGTTAGCAAGGAGAATATTGTAGGATTTATGTGGAAACTCAACTGATTCTGGTGCATCAATGGAAGTATCTGAGGGAGATTGGAATATCTTGACTAGGATCTAATACCATATTAGATTCTGACACGTAGATCTTGGGACAAAAATGGTCTTGACATAGATTACACAAGAGAAATAAGAGAAGAATAATTGAAGAACAATATGATAAATATTACATTAATTATTATTCACATTATGGGTGAATATATAATACAACATAAGGAACAATTCAAATACCTAATCAGGTAGTTGAATCTACTAACCTAGATTGACTCTAGAGCTAACTAGGAATGGGAAAATCACCACTAATGCAACTCCAAATCACTGAAAGAGTTAATAACTAGTTACAATCAATTAACTGAGAGGGTAGGTGAACAAAGGCGCCACTTTCCTTGCATGCATGCAAAACTGGTACTAGATACACTGGAAGTAATCTAACTGATTGGGATTGGAGTTTAACTAATGATAACTGATGACCTACTAGATTCAACTGTTGGACACTGTTGGTGGCACTTCAAGTGGGTTCCTATAAAATACTGATTGATCTCTGGAGCTCCAAAAAGCATGCACACAGGTGTAGTAAGTGGCAGATGTCCACTAGTCATGTCCCCCATGCACTAGTGAAGTAATGAGACATCCTAAGCTAGGAAAATTAATCAAATAGATTTCATGTGGTCAAAGATGGACAAAAGGAGGATTGGTAATAATCCTAACACCTTCAATAGCTCTTGTATTCACAAGATCCACTGCCACACCTTCTTTCGAAGATGATATGACCCAAATATAACAGTTGTTTTTTATAGAAATAACACTTACTGAGTTTAGCGCAAAACTTATTCCTTCTCAAGATATACAAAGTGATCCTAACAAGCTCTTCCTGATCCACCTCAAACTTGGAATAAACTAAAATATCGTCCAAGAATACTATAATGAATTTATCTAAAAATTCCTTGACTACCCCATTCATTAAGCACATGAATGTGGTGAGGGAATTTGATAACCCAAAAGGTACTACATTATACTCATAATGCCCATACCTGGTTCAAAAAGCAGTTTTACTGATGTCTTCATCCTTAATATGCACATGAGGATATCTATATCTAAGATCGATCTTGGAAAACACGTTTTATCCTCTCAACTGATCGAAAATATCATCAATTCTTGGAAAAGGGTAGTTATTCTTAATTGTGGATTTATTTAGCTGTCTGTAGATCTCATGCGCTAGTGATGAATCTGAGGATGAAATTACAAGCATGTTCCTTCAAAATCATCCAAAAAAGTTCCAACTTCCAACCGCATAAGAAAAAGAGATATAAGACACAAAATATTTATGATTTTTTTAATGTGAAGGGTAGGGAAGGTGTTGATTTTGCAATGAAAATATTATGCACACCCACACCCTTTTTAATGCATCCCATTCACTTTATTTTGAGGTACAAATATTTAATTTGTTCTATTTATGAAGGAGCAAGACACTATAACTTAGAATCCATTTGGTATGAAAAGCTATGAACAATTTTGGTTGGCAAGGAAAAAACATACCTTGTGAAAGTGGTATTGCCATTATAGGAATCACGGAATGTAGATGGTTGGACAAATTATTATAATCAACCATTATTAAGCATTGATGTCTCTTTCATTTATGGGCCCCATTTAATAAGAATGATTTATTATTATGGTCAAAAGCATAACAATATGTCCCTGAATAAACAATTATGTCAGTAAATATAACAATCTAGAAGATAGTAGCAGGTTGGTAAGATGGAATACATCAAGTAGTAGAATAAGTTGGGATTTAGAAAGATAATTTATTTCTCATAAGAATATGTTGTAAGGCTCTTGTATTGTATATCTCTCGTGTTTCCTTGACCATCGATTGAGTGAGAAAGAAATATTCTTTTGGTAGGATATATGGTATTATAGCTGATTTTACTACACATGGTTGATCACATATTTATGGCCTTCCTTGTCCCTCTGTAGACTCTTTATACCCCATGGACTTATATTATACTTTGATGTTCCAAGATCATCCCTAAAAAACACTTGTTTATTATTTTACGTGACTTTTAAACCCATACTCACGTGTACATGTGACTTTTGACCTAAAACCCGCGTACATCAGGATGTGTGCATAAATCTAAATATTTTTATATTTTTCCTCATATGAGTTCGAAGATCCTAACTATTGGCCTTCCATATGCCTTGATATCGCTCAGATTCAACCCTCCATTACCCTTTTGGAGTGTGTTATAAGGAACCCATTGGATACATTAAAGAGGAGGAATTGAAGAGAAAAGAAATTATAGTCCATTGTTGCCTCAGTTTACTTGTACTTGAGTCTACATCCCTTTGTCCCTTTGGATCACTTTGTGTTCTTCCCAAGCTTTCCTTTGTTTTATGAGCTTTCCATCGAGAGATGGAGGATTGAGGTGGTGGAGGTCCAGGTGGAGGACTCGGTTTCTCCGGTTCGTAGACATGCCGACAGAGGTTGTCACTATTGTAATCTTTGATTTTATTAATAGAAATCAATATTTCCCAATATGCAAGAGAAACCAAACATTTAACACTAAGGGATACCAAATCATACCTTATTCCAGATGGTTGAAGTAGATCCCCATTGAGCTCTTCCAATTCACGCTTGCATTAGCAATTTTCTCTCAACAACAACAAACAAGGACAATCATGCTCTATGATAATGTGTTAGACCTACTCTAGAATATATATTCAACAATAGTATAAGCAATTAAATACATCCATGGATTCAATATTCATATTCAAATGCACATAATTGGACATGAAAAGGTATTTCTATTAATAAAATCAGAGATTACAATAGTGAGAACCTCTGTTGACACATCCACAAACTAGAGAAACCTCCACCTGGACCTCCACCACCAATCCTCCATCTCTCCATAGCAAGCTCACAAAAAAAGGAAATCTTGGGAAGAACACAAAGTGCTCCAAAGGGACAAAGGGGTGCAGACTCTACTACAAGCAAACTGAGGAAACAATGGACTATAGTTTCTTTTCTCTTAAATTACTCCTCTTCAATGTATCCAAGGGGTTCCTTATATAGCACCTCAAAAGGGTAATGGAGGGTTGAATCTGAGTGATATCAAGGAATATGGAAGGCCAATAGTCAATATCTTCAGACCCATATGAGGAAAAATATAAAAATATTTGGATTTATGCACACATCCCAATGTACGCGGGTTTTAGGTCAAAAGTCACATGTACATGCGAGTATGGGTTTAAAATTCATGTACAACAATAAAAAAGTGTTTTTTAGGGATGATCTTGGAACATCAAAATAATATATAATTCCATGGGGTCTAAAGAGTCTACAGATGGACAGGGAAGGCCATAAATATGTGGTCAACCATGTGTGGTAAAATCAACTATAACATATGCCCCCTAATGTGTGAGGTCAGAGGGGTGACATGATGGCCGAAATACATTATAAAATCCATCCCAGAAGTGGAGTAATGAAGACCTAGGTGGAAGAACCAATCACTCATTAGTACAATACAATAATAAATCTCTGCATGTGACTGAAAATACATATAGCAGTCCCAGATACATAAGAGTACAATGTCCATGAATATGAATGATATACAAAATGTGACATGTGTGGTCATCACCACGTACAATATACAATAGATCCGAATCTCCAAAGTGGATGAAGATATACAATGGATCAAGATCTCCATAATAGCTAAAGATATACAACATATCAAGATCTCCATAGTGGATGAAAATATTTGATATACACTGGGATCAAATCATGAGAGTTGATATCTCATGAACACTGGCATGATCAAGGAGGTAGCATACATGGAATTCCACCAAGCTGGAAGGTCTTCTACACTAATCGCTATGAGTGCATTTCCTACTATGCGAATAGATGTGTCGAGGTCAAACATAGCAGTCCGTTGTCTGATTACCGATCATTGATGTATACCATTAACAAACGCGAGATCACCCACCGATAATGAAAATAGGAGTGTACAGTCATTTGAGTGCCTTGATACTTACAATCATTAGTGGTAGGTTCTCTCGCCATCGACAGTTTTGGGAATACGACAATGTCCCCCGATTGATGGATTCTTCCAAGTGTTCGACCTCAACACATTTATTCGCACTTGTTAGATTACACTCTATACCTTGATTTTGGTTTCTCTTGCATATTGGGAAAGATTGATTTCTAGCGTCAAAGCTATTTGTTGTGGTACACCCCAAGCCATAGGAAGTTTCCCTCCGTAACATATGAGATTTAGTGGTGCATTCCAAAAGATATTGGTGAACTTTGGAATACAATCACTGAGCTTGTTGAGCTCATACCTGAAGAGGAATATTGTAAAATGGATATGCCATGTTGGGTCCATTTTGGAGAGATTCAAGGTGTACCTTTGATTAACCTCCTTCTATAGTACATCAACCTAAGGTTATATTCCTTTTTGAATCAACAACATGATCTATTATATGTCCTCAACACTCATTGGATGGTCCTTGGATCTAAAGGTTGGTTGGGTTCATCAACTGCATTGTGTTTGGTCTATTCAACTTCATACAAGCTACATGTTTTTGTACAACTAATTATTTATCAACAACTCCCCTCCAAAGTCAAGTTGGAAAATAATGGGTTCTTTAATGGTCACTGCCCTATTTGTTGATGCTATAAAAAGGAAAAACACATTCTAGGATTGTCAATTTGCAAAGAATGCTTGGAGTTATGTTCAAGATCAATACTTAGTTCTTATCCAAGGAAGGGAGAATTGGTTGGAAACCTTATTTGGTGAATATATCTATTTGGTTCATTCCTATTTCATTGTTATTTGGAACATCTAAGGATTTATACAGTGTTTACCCTTTGGAATATTGGTTTCCACTTATGATTTTTTACACACACACACACACACAATTTTAAATCTTTGACATATTCCTTATTGATATGCTCCATGGCATATTTTTTGGACACAATACATAGTTCATTCTTTTTTTAATGCACTAAAATAAACTAGTATTAATATTATTTAGATAGTAATATTATATAAATAGTATTAATCTTATTTAAAGTGGTTATAAACATATGAAATACAAATTCAACTGATACATAATATATAGCAATGACATTAAAAAGTAGATATTCTATGAAATAATAGAAAGGATTTACTCATGCTTACCAATTCCTTGCTAAGAAGTGCTTGACCATCATCAACTATTAGGGCATGTTAAAACACAAGAATATGAAGCATCATTAGCATATGAGATTCAAATTGGTCCCATGCTAGCACTTACCTCGGAATAATTACTTACACTTTGGTGTGCATATGTGAAAATGTCAACATAGTATGCCTACATGGAATCTCCACAAAACCAGTGACTATAAACAACAAAATATAGAGAACGTCATGGTTGACCATGAAATTAGAAAAGAATACATGGTGGAAATTTTTTTAGCAAATTAACATCAACAAATCAATCATGGTGTCCATAGTCCCATACAATATTTCAAGCATAGAATTTAAAACATCACATACCAAAATTAATGATAATTTTCAGTGCATTCATGTTGCCAATTCCATGAACACCTATATATTTAAAGCAATTTACCTTGCAAGTCAGAAAATTCATTGCCACTTCAATGTCAATCTTGAAAGTTTCTACATTCATACAACATTCAATTATTCAAGTACATTAACACATATATAAATCAATAGAGATGTTACATGAATATTTGTCACACATGTACGAATACGCACACATATGAAAACAACCTCAGTTACATGAATATACACGAGTATACACCAATGATAATCATCAATAATGAACTCCTAAACAACGGATAAATCCTTAGGTAGGATGGACACACCCATTCATGTTGCAGTCAACATTTCAATTTAGGCTTGAACATTTGGTTGTTGCTACAATGTTGTTTGTTTGATTACTTATTTTCTATTGCTCAAAGGAAACAATACAAGGAGAGGATTATCTACAATATGCTTCAAGGATGGTTGGATTCTACATGTTGCAAGCAACATGTTATCTCCTAAAATAAATTTATTTTCAATAAGTTCACTAAGACAAGTTATTTTTTGATAGGATGAAGATTTCAAGTCATATTATGAAAGATATTGGGGTGACTAACAAAGTTGGGATATCTAATGTTCTGTTATTTAATAAATTTGAAATTTTGGCTTTCGATGGCTTAGGCGATGTTTTCAACAACTCATTAGCCACCAAAAAGCCTAGCTTTCAGCAACTAATAGTTTAACGCAAGACCATGTTATCCACCGAAAGCCTTCTCATCAAGTTCTTTATAAATTTTTAGGAAAAGGACTTTCGGTGGCTTAGGAGAGCTTTCCAATAGCTCATTAGCCACCGAAAATCCTTGGCTTCGACAACTTAGCGAGTGTTTTCAGGAAGACATTAACCACTGAAAGCAAATCAAATATGTTTTTGGAAAGGGGAACTTTCAGTGGCTTGGGAGAACATGTCGGCGGTTCATTATCCACTGAAAGCTCAGCTTTCGGTAGCAAGCGAACTAAACCCTAGATACTCTTAACCACCGAAAAGGCTAAAAAGAGAAAATGGTTACCTGTCCATCAAATCAAACTCGTCAGCACAAGACAGGTCATGATTTAGCATGATTAACCACCGAAAGGATGGGGAAACTACAATAAGGCATAAGTTGATGATTAAAGAGGTTGTTATTGATCTTACCTGACTGATGAGAATCAAAACCCTAATCTACCCTCCATCTGTCCCATGACTGCAGTAAACCTCCACTAAATACCAAGTTCAAATTAAAAATGATTAATAAGCTGGCCATCTCGTGGATATCACCAGAATCCTCCATCATATCATTCAAATACCTATCAAGTGGTTAACCCCTCAAAATCAGCACCATATCCCTAGTACATTCCTCATTTTTTGCATGCATATTGACTGCTCGAGGCCATCCCCTAAAACCAGTGTGCTAATTTCCTTTACAGAGTTCAAATTTTGGTTTTTCTTGCAGGATACTAAGGAGCACAGCTCAAAGATGAAGAAAGGAGGACCTGCCCTCAGACAGGAACTAGGAGACATCATCTATCTTGACTCACATCCAGAAGTTTGCCAATTCTTCAAAGATGTACGCTGCTACAGGTTTTGTGAGAAAGTTCAAGGGTCACACCAGCAAATTGCAGAGGCATTTGCTCTTTCTTTTGATGGATCCAAGGCACTGATAGGAAAGGAAGAGTTCCTACTGGATGAAACCCCAATTTTAGAGATGATAGAACTCCCAAGAACTGGGGATAAGTGGTTTAAGACCACCTTTACTAAAAATGTGGTGTTCAAATCCTATCTAAAACCTGAACACAGAAATCTGGTATGGAAGAAAAGTGTTCCTTCCACCTGGCTAGAAGAGAGATGGCAGCAATTACTAAAAGCAATTTTGGTGTATATAACCTGTGAAAGTAGATACAACAGGGCAATGATATATCACTTCAAACTGATGAACCATTTTACAGGAAGAATCCCTTTAGATTTACCTTTCTACCTCCACAAGAGCTTAACAAAAATGGCACACTAGGTAAAGGCCCAACCCACCAAAATTGCAGGAAGGTTGTCTCACCATGGCCTCATACAACTCATTGTCCAAGAATTGCTACAAAGGAGAAACATAGAATGGACACATTTTTTGTTCTGGAATGAGTTTGAAACAAGCCTACAACCAGAAGAGAAAGGAAAGTCTCCTTTGAATAAATCCACCACCCCAAGAGTGGAAAGAGAAAAAGAAGGGCTATCTCACTAGCAATAGTAGATCAGCTTCTTCCCCTTCTAAAACCAAGCAGGCTAAAAGAAACCTAGACTTCAGTGAAAAGGGAAAGGAAACCCTAGCACAAAGTGAAAACATTTTGAACTTTCCTTTACTCAGAATAGGAAGAAGAAAGGGAGGAAGGGGTTGACCTAGCAGAGCAAGTTGTAGCAGAAAATGAAGAACTTCCATCACCCACACCAAAAGAAGACCAGGGTGAACCAGTGGAAAAGGCTTCCTCTAGCAAGCTCAGGTCACAAAGAGTCAATCGGTTGCTAAGGAAAGTATATGAACTAGAATTTTTAAAGAGAGAGATAAAAAGAACTAATGCAGTGTTAACCAAGAAAAACACTCAATTGAATAATTCCCTGCTAGAAATGAAAGGAAGGTATTTTTTGTTGCAAAAAAGGAATCAGAGGTTCATGAAGGACAACACTAGGTTGTATAGAATGATTAGGCTTCTGAGGCTAGAGGTGAAGAATTCCATATCAAACCCTAGCTCTCAAATTCACTTTGCACTAGAAACCCTAGCTGAAGCAGCAGTAAGCCTTCAGAATCCAGAGGCAGCCCAGGATGCTGCTGATCTTCCAAACATTGGGTAAGCTGAAGAAGGGTCAGAAGATCAATAGCACAGCTGAAAAGGATGAATTGGGAAGTTTATTACAATTTTTGCAAAAACAGGGCTTTCGGTGGCTTAGGCAGATGCTAAATCCGTTCATTAGCCACCAAAATCAAAGCTTTTGGTAGCTAACAGACCCGAGATTTTGATTCCTTAACCACCAAAAGAAAAAATAGGTGCCAAAAGATATTTTGGCACAAAAGACGAGTTTGGGAGAATATAACTATCTTAGGGATGAAGTGTAAAGCTGAAAGTTGCTGAAGAACACCATCAGAGAAGGTCTATTCCAGTTTTGTGGATACATCAAGGAGGAAAGGGTCCTAAACCCTACCTGTTTTAACCAACAGTAGGTTATCTATCAGTGGTCAGGTTACACATTTACTCTAGTACTCACTACAGTCATCAAAAGGTTCAAAAAGTGAACAAGTGTTACAATTAGATAGACTAGTAGTTAAATTAGGGTTTCTAACCTAATTTTGAAAAAAACATTTATTTTTAGCTATTTTTAGTAAAAACAGATCCAACTTTTCAGGATCTGCATATTTTTGTAAAGGATATAAATCCTAAGATTTATTCTGAAGCAAGGGTTCAACTTCAAGGACCTTTTGACCATTACTATTATCAAGCTTCTCATATTGCTCATGACCTAATATAAGCTCTTTTGCTATCATATGCTCAACTTCCATTTCTTGTCTATTATGTGCTTATGCTTGAATGTGTTGTTCAGGTTTATTCATGTTATTTGATGTCTGATAGATGTCATCCTATCTGCATTTTGATGATTTGAATTGCAAGTACTTTCCTTGTTATGATTAGCCATTTATATATAACTGTTTTATGTATGAATCTGCCAGCATAATAAGTTCTCCGTCTCTTCACCATATTATCAAACCCTTCAACAGTGGTAGTTAGAAGACTTATCCTTTATTGAGTTTCATGCATGTCTTGAGAGTGTGAGGTCCTGTAGGTCACCTGACTTGATCAAGTTAGAAAAACCATAAAAACATTTAAGTTACCAGGCATCCTCAAGCTGCAACCTAGAGGAGTTTCCTGGAGTGATAACACAACATATTTACACCTCACAATGCATTGGAACATAGTTATATAATGATCCCCTAGAGTGTTATTTCCACTTCAAAACACATGCTTCATCTCTCAAACAATGCAAGAAAGCTTAAAATTCCTTCAAGAGTGGATCAAACTCACAAGAATGAATACAATATGTATCTTTTAAGGTTGGGTCCCCTTCCAAAGGTGATTTATTAGTGGGGAAACCTCATTCTAGAGATTCTATTACAAGAGATGAACATTTAGATGCTCTAGATGTTGATTTTAACCAATTTTGACATTTCTATGACCTCCAAAACCACCCAGATTTGCTAATGAGGCTCATTTTCAGAACTAAATGCCCATATTTGTAGAAGAGTATATTTGGTTCTAATGCAAGGTAAGGATATGAGATTTTTACTAATGGTTATTCACAAAATTGGGAATATATGTCACTTCAACCTTGAAACTCAACCCATAATTTGCATCACTCTACTGCTTATTGTGTTTTAGTGGATGCTATATGATTTTTTACCACTATTTGTGCTCATAAGTGTCTAAAGGGTACCCATATTTGTAACACCTACGATAAAGGTTGTTTACCTCATGAGTTACACCTAGAATTGCTACATGCCTCTTTTCATTCCTAGAAAGTGCCCATATTTAATGCTTTAAGGCTTCTTGTTGTTGTTTGGTGGTGGAACAACCAATAAAACATGTTGATATATTCTAAGAATAGTGGTTGATTCCTTTTTGAGGTCACAAGCATGCACAAGAATACTCAAATGTTTTCCAAAAATGCTTCCTTAGGGGTCTGAACATGCTCATATATTCTTATTAGTCTAACTACTACTACCTGTTCAAAATTGATTTGGAATTTTTCTTTGTGTACAGATTTATCCTCAAATTTCACCTAGATTAGTTCTTTTATTCTTAAGTCATCTTCTCTTGCATAATCATGACAATTCCACCCCTAGATTAGTGTGATTAGAACCACACATGGACACCCATATAAAATGGGGAATAACAACACCCATAAGAGTTTATTGTGGATTGATGGATGAATGATCAAGAATGGAATCAAGTGTGCAAAAAATGGAGGAATTCCTATTCACTAAAACAAATCACCCTTTTAGAGGCAGTTTTTCTAAACCCCCCCACACCCTCAAATCTTTTTTATGTATTTGGGGGGGTGGTTTAGAATATTCTAGCAGGATGATACAAGTGTATTGTGTTATAGATATAGGACAAGAGCTTAGGATTGAGTTCGTAGACATAAATTTTTGTACATTTTGATCTAGTATGGATATTGTATTTTTCCATGTATATGCATCATTGAGGCCTAAGAACCCTTATTTTCTATTATGACTCACACTATTGTGCTTGATGAAACTACTTCTATATTAATGAAATACTACTTTTATCAACCATATATATCTACATTTTGTAAATGTTCTTGTGATTTTTAATGTTCTTTCTTTCTAATTATGTGACAAATGTGAATCTAGAACATAATTAGTTAATGTATCTAACATAGCATTAAGACTTATAGGCACATGAATATAAGTAATAAATTCAAAGTAGTGTTGAACAAGGATCACCTTCATAAAATGATGTATTAATGTAGGATGATGAACACAGTATGTACCATTCAACTATGACACTACCAACCGTGAGTCTATGTGGATAGTTAATTATTGGATACCAAGTGAAATTTCCCTCAATAGTAACTCAATCATGAAGCTATATTTAGTGATGTTATTGGTATCCAAATATAAATACACTCCTCCAGAGCTCATGAATTGGCCTATGGGATCATAGATTACCCAATCTACATAAGCAATGTTCTGAGTGTGATGACAAGATCCATCTGCATATCCCACAAACATAGGTTCATATGATGACATCTATCAATCAAGCACAAATCAAAATGATAAATTTCCAATAATGAATAAAAAACATAAAATTAAAAGAAACATATGCTACTTATAATACAACAAGTCCAAGCATATTCTTCCCAGACACAAGTGTCTACGCATAGTACCTCTTCAGGTAGAGCCCATTCCTAGGCCCTAGGATGTTGCCCTAAAAAAAATATAAATCATAAGATCCTTTATTTAGAACTTGTCTCACTATGTAAGGGCCAAGCCATTTTGAATTGAATTTACTAGACCCAAGTTCATCATGGTCTTGGTTGTAGAATAACACCATGTCTCCTACAAAGAAGGCACCAGGAAAGACATTTTTTTCATATTGAGCTTTGACATGTTTTTTGTTTGCTTCATTAGTAGTAGAAACATCCCTTCTATGATTATCTAAATTGTTACAAGTACACCAATTGTTATTCTAACTATGTAGTATTTGGTAGGATATAAAATATTAGGTTTAACGATGGAATTTCACACTCAATGGGTAACACGGCCTCTATTCCATGTACAAGCTGAAAAGGAATAAATTATGTAGAAGTATTGATGGAGGTTTGATATGTCTATAAAGAAAAATAAAGCATGTTATACCAATTAATCCTGTCCCTACTCATTGTCCTTTGAAGCATGTTTTTTAAGGACTTATTATCTGAATCCTCTACTTGTTTGTTTACCTCGGGATAGTAAGGTGAGGACAAATCTTTTCGAAAACCAAGTTTCTCAACCAACTCAACATTCATTTTGTTTTGGAAGTGACTTCCATTATCAATGACAATCTCTTCAGGTATACCAAATCATGTTATGATCTCGTTAAACACAATGTGTGCAGTTGTATCACATTCGAAAGTGGATGTTGGCTTACCTTTGTCCCACTTAGTGAAGTAGTCCACGACAACAATAATGTATTTATGGAATTTTGTTGATGTTGGATTACATGTTGTATAATCTATCCACAATTTTTTGAAACAACCAACAATAATGACTGGATAGAGTAGAGCAAGACGTGCGCACATTTTCTTGTTGAATGTTTAACAAGGATGAAGCTTCTTGATTGCTTCAACACAGTATTTGAATATTAAGGGAAAAAAATAACCTTCATGCAATATTTTTTGAGTTGTAGCAAGCCTGATAAATGACCACCATAGGATCCACCATGGAAATAATTAATCATTTTCTCAACTTCTTCATGAATTAGACATTGCCTCATAATATTAGCAATCCCTTGCCAATAGCGTATCACCAATGACGAAATAATGTCTTGTTTGGTGACAGATTTTATGTCTTGCTTTATGAGAAGATTGAGGTGGGCCAACTCTCTAGGATTGAAGGTAAAAAAAAATGTTTCCATACCATGGGTATTCCGAATGATGAGGAATATGTGTTCATCATGTAATGAATCACTTTCCACTATACCTTCACCATCTCAGGAAGATCTGGAATTAACTTGACAAATGCCAATGATTTTTTAGATTTTGTTGACATGAAACCTAGATCAAACTCCTAAAGAATGAAAATCCACTTATTGTACTTTCCCCCAATTATTCGTCGAGATAAGATATGTTGAAATTGATTGGAATCCACTATTATGGTCATTCATATTAGGATAATGTAATGTCGAATTATTTATACCACATGCATGGATTGTAGTGCCAATTTCTCAATGTGAGAGTACCTCCACTCCAGGCCTACCTGGTTCTTACTTATTGTTGATCCTAGATTTCTTATCATTTTTGGCTATTAAATTACTCATTTAAACACATGTCTTATTATATTTTGTGTATTTAATGTCACATAGATCATTATTCAGCCTCAGGTATGAGTGTATTTAAGGTTTATATAAAATCATTTTATTATTATCATTTTTATGGTTTTATTAATTAAAAATGACATTATTAAAGCGCATTTGATGTATAATTGTTTGAAGATTCTATAATATTTTTGGGCCAAATTAATAAACAAAACGCATTCATCATGCCCTATGCAGATCACGTCCAGCTCGACGTCCAGCTTGTCATCCGGTCCATTGCGCAAAACTCATTGGTAACCTGCCAGATGTTGAAATGTGTTGCTGTAGACAATAGTCCTAAAGCATGCCAGCAAACAAACACTTCGTTCACCCTATATCAACACTCCATGTATCCAGCTCACGACCCAGCTTTCCATTCAGCTCGCCGTCGAGATCGCCCATTAGGCTGCGCACTGCTGAGAAGTAATTTCAAGCATTAAAACATGAAAAAACCTGCAAGCAACTTGTTGTCCACGTGTCTGGGTGATGGAGCTCATGTTCTAGATGATCCGCCAGTTGCAGCGTCCTTCACTTGCCACCACATCAACAATCCACTCGTTGGGTTGATACATTTATCCTACACTCTAGAAGATTCATTGTGTATTCTCCTCTATTCATCACCAGTTCACTGCTGCACTGAAACAAGGACTTGTGCGCCACATTTGAAGACTGTTCACACTGAAGAAGGAGCCTATGTGTTCGTTGTCCAGTGAAGAAGACCAGAACCACGCTGAAGAAGGGAGATGTCTGCGATTTGGCCTCTAATCTGTTATGTGCCTTTAAGATCGAATAAATTTAGAGAGCGGTCGACCACTAAAGGGTCGACTTTCTCATCTCTGTAAACCATTATATAAATCAGCCTCCGTGTGAGAGCTCAGTTAGCAAGAGCTAGAAAGTCAGAGAGTAAGGAAGAATTTATTAGTTTGTTCTTGAGTACATTTGTATTTCTATTCTATCGTCTGAATAAAGAGTTGTATGTGTTGTTGTTGAAGATTATGCTTGAGTAGAAGTTACTCAGGCACCACCCCTGATTGCTAAGAGGGCCCCTCATCAACTAGAGGTTTCTTTTCTTGTTTATTTATTTCCTTATTTTCTGTTTTAGCTAGTTTAATTTACAATCTGTTTTATCAGTTCATTTTCCTATAATGCATTTTATTTCCAGAATTAAATAAGTATATTGCACGCATAGTTTGCTTTCAGCTTTATTTTCAGTCATTTCATTTCCAGTGTATTGTTCAGTTTATTTGCAAGAATAGATTGCTTTTAAATTCAGTTTTGTTTATTTTCTTTCTGTCATAAATTATCAGTTTATGCAATTTAATTTCAGTCTGTTTATTAACATGTAATGGTTTCTTTATGTTTATGAATTTGTTTAAGTCTATTTTGTTGTTAGATTTTCTTAATAAGTAAGTTTACTAATTTCCTTTATGCATTAGATTTACATCTGCATGAATTCAGCTGAAGATTAGCTCATTTAGGTTAGTTTTTATTATTTTAACTTTGCAGACTATCATTAGGACATCTTGTTCAGTCTGCTATTCAGCCACCCCTTTCAGACCCATAGTTCAGTCTATGATTCAGCCCTTAGTTTCGTTTTTAATGTTTTTAATACGTTTTGAGATTTCTTTTAGTTTTGTTTTGTTAATGTCTGAATTATGTTTCGACTGAGATAGTTAGATAATAGTTTTATTTAACATTGGAATTAAAATTAGAGTGTTTTAGGTTATGTATTAAATTTTTATTATTTTCTGTACTTCTTTTACCTTGAGTATGGTTTAAGTTTTGTTTGTTAAGTTTGTTTCTGATTTTGTTTTACTGTTGTTTTGTATTTATTCCTTTTGGATTAATTCATCCGTTTGTATGTAAATTTAGTGTTATGTGTGTTAGCCTTAATATGCTTTTAGGTTATTTCTTTTATATTGAGTTATTGTTGAAAAAACTTGTAGGACAGAACCTAAAGATATTTCTTTATTAAGTTTTATACTTGCTTCTTTTATTAAGTTTTCTACTTGCTTATAAGTTAAGTCTTCCTTGCACCCTAGTTTTCTATTTGGAATATTCAGTTTTTTATTGTATCTTTTTCAGTTTAAAGTTATAAAATAAATTATTAATTGTTTAGTTTATTATTCTGTCTCCCTTTAATTACCTTAACATTTGCATTCTTAGGAAATTGAATCTGTTTTTCTTTTCGAAAGATCTTTCGATCTTTTGTTTGTTAAAATATTTATACGACACCCTCTACCTTCGCATATATTTTGTGTTAACTCTAAGCCTACCAACCCCGGTTGATAATTAAAGATCAGGTAAATTAATTTAGACATTATAACACCCAACACTTTTGGTGTCGTTTCCGGGGAGTTGTTCTATAAGGTAGAGTAGAACTTTTTATGAAGCTTAGCAATAGGTTGGTAGTGGGGGAGCAGTAAGACAATAGGTAATAACATGTGCATCTGTTATAACATGCGCCCCCAATCCAACAATAGCAGTAGCATAGGTTTTCTTTAGTTTAAACCCTTTTTTTTCATGAGTAGAATTAGAGATCCTCGGGGTATATTTGTTAAGATTGAAAAAATGATTGAAATCCCTACTAACCACCTTAGGGGATGTAATTCCCCAACCACTAAATCACCAGAAAGGTATCAAAAGATGCCTATAGGAAGTAGTTCTACCCTGAAACCTAAGGAGACTCTCTCCGGAGATCTGACTGGGGAAGCCATAGAAGGAGAAGGAACCTTGGCAAGGGGTCCTAAGGACCTCATTCCTGAGGAAGTTCAAGAAAATCAACCATTAGAAATATCCAGCCCTCCACTAGTTTCAAATCCAATTAATACAACTTTTTCACTAGTAGGAGATCTGAATTTCGTTGACTTTGTTGATCCTGCCCAAGTAAAAGCTCTCTTTGGAACCTCAGTAGATCCCATCATTTTGCAAATTGAAAATTATACAGTAGAACCTACTATCCCTCTACGATTCAATAAAAACACGGTTGATCAAAGGAAGATCTCTCCCAAAAAATAACATTGGGACACCCCATTATCACCTCGAAAGGAGCCTCCTAGGTATATCTATGTTAAGAATCTAGATTATATGGAGAGATGGGGAGAAAATGAAGATCATGGTGAAATTAGAAATGAAGAAGGAGAAGGGGAAAATCGAACTGAGGCTACCTTCGGGTTCCCTATTTTAGATACAATGCAAGATGTAACTATGAAAAACATCCCTCCTTCCTCCTTACAACTTTTTATGGAAAAAGTAATGTGGACCTGGACACATTCATGTTCGAGTTCGATATCCTTTGTAGGAGCTATAATTATCTACAAGATGCTCACAAACTAAAAATCTTTCTCGCTACACTAAAAGATTCTTCCTTGAGATGGTTCATGGGATTAGGAGAATTCACTATCATGACTTGGGATGATATGAAAAATTCATTCTTACGAAAATATCAGGAGTATTGCAAACCCAAGGACACTCGACATGATATATTCAAGATACAAAAACTTGAAGACGAGATCCTGGAGGATTATCTTGAAAGGTTCACTTATACATTACATAAATCTAAATATAATGACCTCCGAGAATATGCAGTACGTACACTTTTCCTTAAGGGGATCTCTGAGGACTTGTTAGAAAGTCTTAATCTCATGGCAGCTGGTGATATTTCTCATAAAACTTTTGCACAAATCGGTGAGATGTGTAAAAATTATTCTAGGAGTAGGGGGAAAGTTGCAAAAAAATTTCAAGAGCCTTTTAGTAGAAATGTGAGAGGAAATGTTCCTAGGTCAAGTGGAGCTACAAGAGTAGAGTTAGGAAACCTATTGGAGAATTTCAAAACTGATATATTAGGATCAATGGGTTCTCAAATAGATTCTTTACAAGCTAAGAAGAGGAAAGATGAAGAACGAGCAGCAATGAGTATCTTTTGTCCAATATGTAGAACTAAACATCACCAAAGGGAATGTACATTAAAAAACATATATGTATGTCACATCTGTACAGAAGAGAATCCAACAGATAATTTCCCATCCTTTCCTGGGTTGCAAGCCATCTATAAGAGTGGGGATGTAGCTAAAACATCTAGGAGGCCTCCTTGGAAACCTCAAAACATACAAATCCGGGAGCCCCAGTAGTGACTGTAATTATAAACAACACCACCATAGAAAATACATTAATCGATTTAGGATCCACTATTAACATGATGACCACCATAGTTTTAGAATTTTTACAGTTAGGACAATTTCTCCGACCTACTCCCTCAATCCTAGAACTAGCAGACTGTACTACGGTAAAACCTACTGGAGTCTTGGATGATATTGTTGTATCAGTAGCCTCATGGGAATACCCTATCGACTTTATGATCATAGAATCAAAGGATCCTTCTAAAGGTCATCCTATTATTTTGGGGAGACCATGGTTAGCTATTGCAAATGATTTTATAGGATGTAGGGATGGAGAGATGACTATTTCCAATGGGTTGTCCACACAAAGACTTATTTTATACCCCCCAACACAACCAATAACTGAAAATTCATGGTGGTTAAATTGTTCTTTTGGGGATGAATACTTTGATTATCTATCCCTTCCTAGTGATTTCTCCTTGGCACTTCAAGAGAAAACCAATGAGAATTTATTAAACCAGTTTGTTTCTTCGACAACCTGTACGGATTTTCCTCAATCTTTTGCTCAATTTGATCAGATTTTTGGAGATGAGTTTCAAGAGAATATGGATCTCTCAATGTTTACAGAAACACCTTGTGTCTTCATGATTGAAGAGCATACAGGACCATAAACCATACCTTGCGAGGTTGGTCCTGAAAAATTTCTACATATAAACGCAGGATTAAGTGAAAAGCAACGAGCACAGCTGCTTAAAGTTCTTAAGAAACAAGTTAAAGCATTTGCATGGGAATACACTGATTGGAAGGGTATAGATCCTGACACTTGTGTTCACCATATTTATATGGATCCAAAAATTTCACCTGTAAGGCAGCCACAGAGGAGGATGAATCCTATTCTATAGGATATAGTAAAAGAAGAATTACAAAAACTCCTCACTACTGGTTTCATCTATCCTATATCCGATAGTAAATGGGTATCTCCTTTAGTAGTAGTCCCAAATAAAGACACAAGGAAATGGCACATTTGTGTTGATTTTAGAGAGCTAAACAAAGATACACTTAAAGACTACTTTCCTTTACCTTTTATTGATCAAGTATTAGATACTCTGTCAGGTAAACAGTATTTTTCCTTTCTTGACGGGTATAGTGGTTACAACCAGATTTTAATGGCACCTGAAGATCAAGACAAGAACACTTCTACATGCCCTTAGGGAACATATGCTTATTGATTTTTTGCATTTGGCTTATGTAATGCACCTGCCACTTTCCAGCGAACAATCTTAGGCATCTTTTCCGATGTTATACATGACTGTGTGGAGGTATACATGGATGAATTTACGGCCTACAGTAATACTTTTCAAGAAGCCCTTAACAACCTTGAGAAGGTCTTGATCTGATGTCAAGAAACGAATTTATCCCTTAGTCACGAAAAATATAAAATGTTACTGACAGAAGGTATAGTGTTGGTACACCATTTTTCCTCCCAAGGAATTAAGGTAGACCCTATGAAGATCGAAGTAATTGTTGGTCTTTCCTCTCCTAAAACTCAGAAATAGGTAAGAATTTTTCTTGGTCATGCAGGCTATTACCGCCATTTTATTGAAAATTTCACTAAATTAGCTGCACCAATTTTTAAGTTTCTTACAAAGGACATAGAATTCCAGTGGATAGAATCTTGTCAAAATGCTTTTGAAATCCTAAAAGATAAACTATCGGTGGAACCAATACTTAGGGGTCCGATTGGTCCCTTCCTTTTCACATATCTACCGATGCCTTTGATACGGCCATACGAGGAGTCCTTGGCCAAAAAGAGGGACAAGCACCTTATTCCATTTATTTTATTAGTAAGAATTTGACTCCTGTCGAACTTAATTATACTGTTATTGAAAAATAATTCTTGGCAGTAGTTTATTCTATTAATAAGTTTCATCATTATATTACGGGTTATGGATTTTTTGTGCATACGGATCACTCTCGCATTAGATTTCTCATGAATAAACCAATTACCAATGGTAGAGTGACCCAATGGCTTCTTTTATTGCAAGAATTTAACATTACCATCATTGACCGACCTAGTAAAGAAAATCTAGTAGCA
This sequence comes from Pseudotsuga menziesii, assembly GCA_001517045.1. Classification (NCBI taxonomy): domain Eukaryota; kingdom Viridiplantae; phylum Streptophyta; class Pinopsida; order Pinales; family Pinaceae; genus Pseudotsuga; species Pseudotsuga menziesii. Next base: position 455,192 of record LPNX010993340.1, read on the forward strand.
TATTTCCTCTCCCGTGTACAACATGAAGATGGTACTAAACCAGTTGACGACACTTTTCCTAATGAACATATATTTGTTGTATCTATTCAGACCCCTTGGTTTGCAGATATTGCCAATTATTTATCAACTAGGAAAATACCAAATCATTTGTCCCCACATGAGAAGTGTCATATTATAGTTCAGAGTTCCAATTATTCTTGGGTTGATAACGATCTCTTCCGTACTGGTCCAAATATTATTATTCGACGATGCATGCGGGAGGATGAAATGACAAATATCCTCCATGCATGCCATGCTGGACCATGTGGAGGACATTTTTCTGATAAGAGGATGGCATACAAAGTCTTACATTCTAGTTATTATTGGCTAAGCATTTTTAAAGATGCTGCCAAATATGTCAAAGGATGTGATAGTTGTCAAAGAATGGGTAGACCTATGTCATCTGATCAAATGCCTCTACAACCCCAAGTTATGATTGAACCTTTTGAGAAATGGGCTCTTGATTTTGTAGGACCAATTTCTGCCATGTCTCGTAAAAAGAAATATATCCTAGTTTGTACGGACTATGTCACTAAATGGGTAGAAGCCAAAGCTTTATTTAGAGCCATAGAGAAATCAGTGGTAGAATTCATATATGAAGAAATATTCATCCGGTTTGGTGTACCTAGAGAAATTGTCATAGACCAAGGTACTCAATTTACTTCTAACTTAATGAAAGAACTTACTACGAAATATGGTATTCGACACTGCAAGTCTTCACCTTATCAACCTTAGGCTAATGGTTAGGTAGAATCAACTAATAAAGTATTAGAAGACATTTTATCCAAAACCATTCACTTACATCATAAGGATTGGGCAGATAGACTCCTCAAGGCTTTATGGGCCTATAGGATAACATGGAGAAACACTATCGGACATACCCCCTATGAGTTAGTGTATGCTAAACAAGTCCTTTTACCTATTGAATTTCAAGTTAAAACCTTTCGTATGGCAGCAAAATTAGGCATGAATTTGGATGAAGCACAGAAACAATGCATATTATAGATTAATGAGTTAGATGAAATTAGAAAATATGCACTCCAAAGAACCATGCTAATACAGAATCAACGAAAGACATGGCATGATAAATTTATTAAACAAAAGAAATTTAATATTGGAGATTGGGCACTACTATTCGACTCACGATTTAAAAATTTTAAAGAGAAATTAACTACCCGTTGGATGGGCCCATATGAAGTAGTTACAACTTTTGACAATGGGTCAATAAAAATTAAAGCAATCGATGGCTCAAGAGTTTCCTTTGTAGTAAATCAACATAGACTCAGACTTTATCATCAACTGACATCTAAACAAGATTTTATACAGAATGTTTTGCAGCAAAATGAAATGGAATTAGTTGAAGGGGAAGTTGTTCCTCCTCCTCCTAATCTTTGAAAAATATTTTGGGTTATTATCACTTGTATATATGTAAATATGTGCTTGTTTCTTTGAATAAATAAGAGTCATTTCTAATAGGTTGTTTACACAAGACACTTTTTCTTTTATTTCTTTATGAATAAATTGAATCATCTAACAAGTGCTTTTGCAGTTTGATTACAAGTATTCTATCTCTATAATCAGCTCATGGAGTATTACTTGGAAAAGGGAAGTATGTTAAAACACTCATCAGGTATGTTAACCTTTCTTGGGGATACTTTTGAAATTTGCATCTTATAGTGAAAATTAAAAATTTATAATCCTCGGTATATCATTCTTAACTAGCTCTTCTATGATTCATCTAGTTTTTGGTATTCTGATTCAGACATGTATATTTCTGATTTATTCTTTTAAACAGTTGTTCGATAAGACCCAATTTTCATTATCATATTTTTCACAACCTTATCTCTCACAGCTGGATTACTAATTCATCCTATACTTGTTATCAAAACTTGTCTCTCGATTATTTTGATTCTAACTCGAATGAAAGTGGAATTTTTGTCTGTGGGGAACATTACTTTTTAGAGAAGAAGGACTATTCGGTTAAAGAACAACTTTAAGTTATTCTCTTTTGACATAATTTATGGTGAGGCCATTATAAGATTATTTATAAGTTTATTTTATAAAAATTGAATTATGTGTTTAGCAGGACTTAACACGCTCCAGTACCAATCGACTTCCATATATTTAATATCATTATACCAGGCAAACCCGTCAGGGTAATGAACAAGCCTGTTGGCAGCGGGTCCATGCTAAGTAAAACTTTACAACATGAAGCTCAATAAATGCAAGTAAACCCATCGGGGTACTGAACAGGCTCACTGGTAGCGAAGCTATGCTTGCATGGTACGAAGTTAAACCCGCTGGGGTACTGAACAGGCCTGCTGGCAGCAGGGCAATATCTGGTAAAAGAGATCTGGTTAATACACCACTATGCACATAATTCATAAAATAATATTAATATAAAGAAAATTCTTGAAAAAAAAAATGTCATGGCCAATTATTTATAATGTCATTTGAGAATGGATGTAAGTTGGACCTTTCCCCTGTCATCTAATTCCGCATATACCTAGGATGTCATTATCCTAGAAATGGAACCCATAGCTGTAAATCTCACACACTACGGGATACACTTAAAATATTTTATAATGATAGGATATCTTTAAAATGAGGCATGGATGGCTAAGTTTTTCACATGGTATTCTTTTAAATTGTATTTCTCATTCAAGTGTTCTTTCTAAGCACTATTATATTTCTTTCATGAATATACATCTATGAATCATTTCCATTTACTTGTTAGTTTTCTTATAAATAATAAACAACATGATAGAACTCTTTCATCTCTATTTTTTTGGAACAATCACTTCTTCTCTCTCCTATGGCTTGAGGACATGCCATATCTTTGGTTTGGGGGAGGAAGGATTAGGAAAATTAGATTGTTTTACTTTTCATTATTTATGATAAATCTATTTATCTCTAACAAATGTTCATTATTTATGATAAATCTATTAATCTCTAAGAAATGATAAGTATTTTCAGGAATGTAAACGTGGAATTTGGTTATAGACTGAAGCATATTTTTACAGCAAAATCAATATGAAGAACCAAAAGAAGGTCCAAATGAAATACCAAATGATGATCTGTAAAACATTGTAATATTTTAGTATTTATAATTAAAATTTTCTAACCAATTTTTTTTTTTTGGCAAATAATTTTTACCTTCATATGGATGCTTAGAAATTATTCTTATCATTGTATTATTTGATAATCCTATCCTTTTACCCAATCATACATATAAAATATTAATTGACTATAAATGTGATTTATACTTTTCATGTCATATGTTCAACCTGCCCAAAGTTTTACTTTGGACATGGTTGAATTAATTTTAGAACTTATGAAATTAATTACTTATGTATATGCCCGTTGCTAGCTCACATTTCAAAATTTGCAATGATAGTATGATCTGTTATCTTTGTTTTTTCTCAGTGGGACCTGGCATTTCTCTGGTCTAGGAGAATGTTAATCCTAGATTTGTCATCATTTTTGGCAATTAAATTACTCATTTAAACACATGTTCTATTATCTTGTTTGTATTTTATGTCACGTGGATCATTATTCAGCCTCAGGTATGAGTGTATTTAAGGTTTATATAAAATCATTTTATTATTATCATTTTTATGGTTTTATTAATTAAAAATGACATTATTAAAGCTCATTTGATGTATTAATTGATTTGTATAATTGTTTAGAGATTCTATAATCTTTTTGGGCCAAATTAATAAACAAAACGCATTCAGCCTGCCTTGCGCACAACATGTCCAGCTCAACGTCCAGCTTGCCATCTAGCCCATTGTGCGAAACTCATTGTTATCCTACCAGATGTTGAAATGTGTTGCTATAGAGGCTAGTCTTGAAATGTGCCAGCAAACAGACACTTTTTTTTCCTTAGATCAACGCTCAGTGTATCCATCTCACGACCCAGCTTTTCGTTCAGCTCTCCGTCCAGATCGCTCATCAGACTACACGCTGCAGAGAAGCAATTTCAGGCATTAAAATGTGAAACAACCTACAAATGACTTGTTATCCACGCATCTGGGTGATGGAGCTCATGTTCTAAATGATCTGCCAGTTGCAGCTTCCTTCGCTTGCCACCATATCAACAATCCATGCATTGGGTTGATATATTTAACCTACGCTCTAGAAGATTTGCTGTGTATTCTCCTCTATTTTCCACCAGTTCATTTCTCCACTGAAGAAGGACCCGTGCGCCACATCTGAAGACTGTTCATGATGAAGAAGGAGCTTGTGTGTTCGTTGTCTAGTGAAGAAGACCAGAACCACGCTAAAGAAGGGAGATGCCTACACTTTGGCCTCTAATCTGTTATGTGCCTTTAAGATCAACTAAATTTAGAGAGCAGTCGACCACTAAAGGGTCAACTTGCTCATATCTGTAAACCATTATATAAATCAGCCTCTATGTGAGAGCTCAGTTAGCAAGAGCTAGAAAGTTAGAGAGTTAGGAAGAATTTATCAGTTTATTCTTGAGTACATTTGTATTTTTGTTCTATCGTCTGAATAAAGAGTTGTATGTGTTGGTTTTGAAGATTGTGTTTGAGTATAAGTTAGCCAGGCACCACCCCTGATTGCTGAGAGGGCCCCTCATCAACCATAGGTTTTTTTTCTTGTTTATTTCTTTCCTTATTTTCTGTTTTAGCTAGTTTAATTTACAGTTTGTTTTATCAGTTCATTTTCCTGTAATGCATTTTATTTCCTAAATTAAATAACTAGATTGTGTACATAGATTGATTTCAACTTTGTTTTCAGTCATTTCATTTCCAGTTTATTGTTCAATTTATTTGCAATAATAGCTTGCTTTTAAATTCAGTTCTGTTTATTTCCTTTCTGTCATAAATTATCAGTTTATGCAATTTAATTTCAGTTTGTTTATTAACATGCAATGGTTTATTTATGTTTATGTTTTTGAATTTGTTTAAGTCTATTTCATTGTTAGATTTGCTTAATAAGTACGTTTACTAATTGCCTTTATGCATTGGATTTACATCTGCATGAATTCAACTGAAGATTAGCTCATTTAGGTTAGTTTTTATTAGTTTAACTGTGCAGACTATCATTCGGACAACCTTTTTAGTCTGCTATTCAGCCACCCCTTTCAGACCGATAGTTTAGTTTGTCATTCAGCCCTTAGTTTCATTTTTAGTGGTTTTTAATGCATTTTGAGATTGTTTTTAGTTATGTTTTGTTAATATCTGAATTATGTTTCCATTGAGATAGTTAGATAATAGTTTTATTTAACATTGGAATTAAAATTAGAGTGTTTTAGGTTATGTATTAAATTTTTATCATTTTCTGTACTTCTTTTACCTTGAGTATGGTTTAAGTTATTTTTAAGTTTTGTTTCTTAAGTTTGTTTTGATTTTGTTTTATTGTTGTTTTGTATTTATGCCTTTTGGATTGATTCATCTGTTTGTATGTATATTCAGTGTTATGTGTGTTACCCTTAGTATGTTTTTAGGTTGTTTCTTTTATATTGAGTTATTGTTGAAAGAACTTGTAGGACATAACCTAAAGATATTTCTTTATTAAGTTTTATACTTGCTTCTTTTATTAATTTTTCTACTTGCTTATAAGTTAAGTCTTCCTTGCACCCTAGTTTTCTATTTGGAATAGTCAGTTGTTTTTTGTATCTTTTCAGTTTGAAGTTATAAAATAAATTATTAATTGCTTAGTTTATTATTTTGTCTCAGTTTAATTACCTTAATAATTGCATTCTTAGGAGTTTGACTTAGTTTTTCATTTTGAAAGATCTTTTAATCTTTTGTTTGTTAAAATATTTACACGACACTCTCTACCTTCGCATATATTTTGTGTCAAATCTAAGCCTACCAACCCCGATCAATAATTAAAGATTAGGTGAATTAATTTAGACATTATAACACCCAACACTTAGGTAGTAAACATCATGCTCTTAATGAGTATCATCTTCATGTACCAAAACCATTCCTATGGTTGATTCAAATGCATACAAATCCAAGAGGAAATATCTACCATAGTCTAGAGGACTCAATAGTGGGGAAGATATATAAGTCCTTTTTCAATGCATCAAATGACCTTTGAGCATTGTCATCCCATATGAATGGTACCCCTTTCCTAAGAAAGCACATGAAATATTTTGTGATTTCGGAATAATTAGCAATGAACCATTGTAGAAATTTAGCTATCCCTTGGAGGGTTTGCAACTTATGAAAATTATGAGGGGGGTGAAATTGGATTATTTCCTCAACCTTGAATAGATTTACAATAATTATGTCATTTGAAATGATGAAACCATGTGATCAAACCAAAATGATATAGAAAATGCACTTATGAGGATTCAAAAGAATCCTATAATAACGAAACCTATCAAACATCGTCCTAAGGTGCCTAGGGTTATCCACCCTCTTTCCAAAATTTCACATTAGGTCATCTAGAAAGTACTCAACAATTTTCTTAATGAAAGGAGATATGTGGTAAGAAATTTATAGTCTCGACAAGTTTCAAACCTTTTAAGTAGGTTCATCCTTGGGAGAATCAAAGATATTCTCACTCTTTTTTGCACTTGGATGTGAAGGATAAATAATGAAGTATTCTTAATTATCATTTTAGTTTTTGAATAATAGGTTTCCATGCTTCTTTTAGTTCGTCATGGTTCAAATTATTCACGCATTTTTCAGTATCTATGGCTTCACGACTTTTTATTTTGTAGTAATTAAGTACAATTGCTAAGAATTTTGAGTCTTCTAAGCATATGTGATGTTTGGTAGTGTGAGAGTGTTCTGCGATGGCTGATTTATTAATTCTTTCATGTCGTAAATCTGCATTGCACTGTTTTAATGTAGTTGTGATTGATCTTAGAGTCTCACCTATGTATTCCTTACCACAAGAACATGGTGTTTTGTAGACACATTTTTTGTGCTTTGGATCAATTGTCACGTCCCCGTCCCTCAACCGGCGAAGAGGACATGATGAACACATCAACACAACCGGGAAAATGGCCCCATGAACATAAAACAGAAATCAAATGCTGAAATTAAAAGCCTAAACAACAGGCATAATTCATCATACAAGGATGCACAGTCCTTCAAACAATCAGCGGAAGCAAACATAGACATTCCAGCATTTAACATCAATATAAATTACAGAGATGAAGTAACCAGCAGTACTTATCTTTTGATGAAGAATTCACCCGCAACCAGCTACGTTGCTGCAACGTTCCACCCAACCATAGGCTAGCTTGCTCATCAATCTCTCAGCAACGCTGCCACCCCCGAGCTGGGCATGATTCCTCCAGAATAAGGGTCAATTGTAGGCTTACACATAGCCAAGGGGACACAAAACAGCCAAACCAACACTGCTGGGTTTATCAAGCCATCAGCAGATCGGCCAACCCAGCACAGTCCAAGGGACAACCACTGTATACCAGCAGCCATAACAACCCTTCACATCTCTATGAAGAGGTCATAAACAACAGGGGACAGCCCCAAACAATGGATGAGCACAGCTCAAGTCCAATGGGAAACATGGATTTGTTCTTGGCCCTAACGTGGCCAAAACAACTCAACAACAACATCCCAAACCATGGAACAACAGCAACCCAATTTCACAATGGAAGCGACAGCAACTATGCACAGTCCCAAACGAAGGATAAGCAAACCCCCAGCATGGACAGAGGAGAACACGGCCAACAAATTGGCATTCCACAGTGGCCCAAAACGAATTTGGACACCACGGCTGATTTCTGTGTGAGGATTTCAGCCTGCGCGTGAGGGGAAACGGCCTCCTCTATGCGTGCGAATTCAACGGGCCATCAAGAGGATGAACAGACCACCTAGGCACGCGCGAATGAGCAAACTTTCCCTCTGCGTGAGGAAGAATAGACCACAGCTCTGCGTGAGAGAAACCTATGCATGAGGGTGATCAACAGGGCGTGAAAACCACCGACCATGGGGAGAATGGAGTCGTGGAGAAGATGGAGGAATGGCTTGCCTCCTTACCCACGTTTTTCCCCATCAATAAATTCCCTCATCCACTCAACCATAACTCCCCAACCACCAGCTGAAGCAGTAAAGAGGTTGACAAGGTTGGATGAGGCAAAAGGTGACAAACAACAAAGGTGGTGAAACATGGGTTTTTCCCCATAACCAAGGTTTGACATCCCCCACCCCTTATCCTTTGGAACCATGCCCTTTTCATTCAACGTTGCACTACCGTAGCTGGTTGTGGTTTATTTTAATTGATGTGCGTGTTTACATGATGCCGAATTATAATGTGCCTTATAGCACAACATACCACCGACAATTATCCCCATTGCCGAAACATACACAACCAAATCGATGGTGGGGCTTTTGCCTTGAGCTCCTCACCATGATTAATTACAATATATACATCATGCAAACGGGATCAAAACCGGGGACATTACATTCCCCTCCCCCTTGGAATAACACCGTCCTCGGTGTTCCATTACGTATATACAATACATATACAATTGCACATCAAAATTTCAAAATTGCAGATCTATACCACGTTCAATCATCTACTTTGAACGTTCACGACCAAGCCTCTCGGCTTCCATGGACTTTTCCTGCTGGTTCTTAGCTTCTAGCTGATCCCGAAGTCTAGGAACCTTGTGGCTATTGCCCTCATCATGTTCCCTCATTGGACATTCCCGGCGTAAATGATGTCCTCCGCATCTCCAGCATCTCGCTGGCTGCTTCATCTTTACCTACTCAATTTCCTTTGAGTCTTCATGCCTGGACCGTTTCTTATCGGGTCGCTTGGACAAATGTCCCATCGCTGATCTACCTTCCTTTCCTTTGCCGATTGCTCCCAGAAGGCTTTTCACCTCCCTTTGCAAACTAATAGAGTCTTGCAAAATCTGGTGGTTCATTTCACTCTGCCTTTTCTGTATCCTGAGCATCTCCCCAAGATTCTCTTGGGTCTTGGAAATCACTTGAAGGAGACTTCCAGCTAAGTCCAATAACTTTTGATCTGCTGCCATAATCAACGTGCACCACCTGGTTTCACTTTTCTCACCTGTGAAATGCACCATTGAAATTCTATCAGACCAAGCATAATATAGATATCAAAATCAATTAGTTAATTACCCAATTGGCATGACAGTCCAAGTTCCACTAAGGAAACTTTCACATTTTTCATGCCTCTCCCCAATAGGCACATGAGCTCATTCATGTCCATTCCTAGGAAGGGAATTAACTATTCCAGCATTCACAATTTTACTTAAGCAGGTGCAAACATTTCATTCTCGATCATACATGCATTCACAATGCATAAACATATATCTATATATATAATCAAAAGGCAAGAGAGAGCACTAAGAGTTTTTTTTCCCTCTTTGTTCTGTTCCATCCTGGAACCCACACCATCACTGTGGCTTTTCATGCTCTCAGCCTCTTTCACTTTACCGTGAATGCTGGACCAATCTCTCTTGGTCATGACACTTAGTGTGTTTGGTCTATTCCAGACCTCTAAACCATGGAGTCTCTCCACATGGTTTGTCTCGGCTGCTAGGACTCCCCCGTCTTACTAGCACCTTTTTCATTACCGCTCATTCCGAGCTTTCCAGGACAGTCACATTTCCACATCCACCCCTAGGATGCTCACATAGTCCTCGCTTCCAGCGACACCTATATCCAAACATTGAATAATTCACATGTTTAGTTTATTCTCATTAGTTTTCATCTCTAGAACAAGAGCTTAAAACATCATATCCAAATCATATACACATGTATATTCATAAGCAAAATAATCCAATACTTATCTATATTGTGTGTTTCCTCATTCATCCACAGGATCCTGCTTTGCTTTGCAAGCCTTGGGATCGCTTATGGACTCAGATGTTAGGTCAGCACACCGGCTGCTCCACAACATCAAATAATTAATGTCCATCCAGTACATAACCATGTCAACTAGGCTTGGAACTTTATCATGACCATTTCCAGGTCTAGGATCTACTATGGATCCTTAGGCATATCACAGCCCATCATACGCTTATGTCAACAATGACACATACACTTATGTCAACATGCACTTATACCAACATACACTTATATCAACAATACACTTATATCAACCATTTACCTTTACCTTTAGCCTGTCAACACAAGAAACACAAGCAATACAAGCAAACTCATCAGCATCATTGCTCTAAAACTGTAATCACATTTCATATCATTCACTATCAAATATTGAGACACCAGGAGTGTGTCCACTCCCCAGAGTGTAATCAATATTGAAAACCCTTTCATGACTCGACATCGGAAATGTGTGCACTCTCTTCCAGTGTGTGCCATGTAGGCCCTATCCATACCCAAGCAATCGGTCATCCTGGAAATAAATCAAAACATGTTCTACATATGGAATTTAATAATTAAACATGCATATTCATAGCAAGAGTCACAGAACACTTATCCATTTTCTGTCGCAGTATGCCTTTGTATCTGTTAGGCACCGTCAATGAGTTGGGAAAACTGAATGCTAAGCTGGTGAGATCGCTGTAGAGCTAGGAACACCTACACCAGAACTAGCCTGACTTCTATAACACCCACACACACACCTAGCACAAGGAATCAGTCCCTCTTTTGCTACACAGTCCCTTAGGCCTTGCATTCCCTTCTAGTGCTATCCCGGGGTTGTGGAGAAGAAAGCCAGCCCTCTAGCTCTGTCTATGTGGTTTCCAATCACCAGGTCTAAGAAAACCAAGCTCCCTTCCCTGCTTCCGGTTTACGTTTCATATCCACACACATCTCATTGACATAAGCCAAACCATCTCACTCATGTTATCACCAAACATGCAGTGCAGATGAGACATTTTCAAAATGTCTAATGGAGTTTCACCCAAAACCCATTTCCAGGATAAGGGAAAACCTTCCCATGAAGTTTGGCTTCTGCAGGCCATCACACATGGTCTTCCTGCAGTGTGTACCCCTGACACATTCATCAAATAGCCAAACAGTCAATCATTACCTGATACTACAATCCAAATTGATCGTTTCATAACCAAGCAATGACATTAGCAATCGAATTCAATAAGAATTTGCGATTCTATCTACTACATAAATTGACTTGCTCATTTGTGGGTCTCTTGTAAGAAGCATTACTATGCCCATTATACTTTTATGCTTACTATCATAACATGATTACCCACTTACCATGTGTCCCTCCTGACACAATCTCACACAAGCAAACAATGATTAGTAGTCGTTAGTACCTCTTAAATCCAAAATCCACAATTCGAATTTAACAACGCATACAAACTAATTTTCACAACCATGAGACTTCCTCTCATAATTGGTAGATTCGGGCAGTGGTCAGGAATGTACCTCTCACTGTCATGTTTGAAATAATCTACCTGAAACATAAGCTTCAAACAACCAAACACAAGCTTATGCAAGCCAATAGTGGCTAGTGGTTGTTAGCAACTTCCCAAATCCGAAATTCACAATTCGAATGTAACAACCTATTATGCATATCATATGGTAGATTTGGACATTGGTCAGGATCTTACCTCTCAATGCCATGCTTAACATAATCTACCTGAAACATAAGCTTCAAACATCCAAACACAAACTTATACAAGCCAGTAGTGACTAGCAGTTGTCAGCAATATTTGAAATTCACAATTCAAATTTAACAAGCTCTCATAAATGGTACATTCTAGCATTGGTGAGGATCTTACCTCTCAATGCCATTCTCAAAATAATCTACCTGAAACATGAGCTTCCATCAACCAAACACTTGGTAAGTATGCATATACTATCTCATTGCTACAACCATCATTGAAGCATTTTCAGAATTTATAAAATTCAAATACTTCAAAGGTTAGTCACATCAGTGTTCTCAAAGCTCATTTACTTCGTGCAATCATTATCATGCTAGCATTGCAAGTTATAGTCATATCATTCATGCAATTAAATGAAATGTTAGATACTCCTTACTTCACAGGCGTATCATTCATACCACCTTGCTCTTCCATAGAGCTTTTCTGGCAGCCAATTGATCATGACTATCCTGCATTCATAACATCCTTTGAAACAGTTCTAGAATTATCATTAATTCGTCGTTCCAGCTGTTAGTTATTCATACTATCACATGCATTCGTCTTAATGCATTCATGCCATACATCACAACATTGCACCTTTACTTAGGCAATCAGTCACTCACCCTCCATATGCATACATTCAATGCATAACAACAAGATTCATAAAATCTTCTTAATGCATGTCCATTCAACGCTACCTTACATTGATTCAGGAATACTTATGCATTCAACCATACCATGGCCTAAAAATGGCTACCTCATATAGGATGCATTACTATAATCAATATCATTAATCATGTATAGGCATGACACCTTTCTACATTCCCATATTCACATGGTATGAGGTCTCTTAGTCCTGGACCAATCCATGGGATTTGTCATAAGCAACTCTTACTTGCATGGGTCTTACTTACACCCTTACCATGACCACTTTGGTTGGTCCTTTGCAGGAGATTGCAGAATTTGCTCACCAACTTTTGTCATGGACTTGCTGCCTTATCCCTTTCTCCAGAGGGTTACTGGTCACATCCCATCAGCATCAGCAACATATTCATCCGGGTCCATGTCATCGTTGGTTTGTCCACTAATGCCAACATCAAAACAATGATTATCATTAGTGGTTCATTATAC
>LPNX010993340.1:468474-478474 GCA_001517045.1 Pseudotsuga menziesii
CAGCTCCCAAATCAATCTCCCAGCCGCAACGTCATCTCCCAAATCAATCTCCCAGCCGCAACGTCAGCTCCCAAATCAATCTCCCAGCCGCTGAATCAGCTCCCCGGAAGCTCTATCCTTTCGCAACGGTGGCTCCATGGAAGTTCCCACCCTTCCGACGTCCGCTCTTCCTTGGACGAACTTCCCACATCGGGCGTCGGCTGAATCTTGGATAAAAAGTCGGATGTCTTTCGCTTCCGCAACGGCGGCTCACCCGGACCCTTCCTTCTTCTGTAGAATCAGTGACCAAAACCTTTCCGCAGCCGCAACGGCGGACGAAAAACTCCACCAACTCGTCCGCAACAGCGAACGCCCGCTTCGCCGGCTCGTTGGACGTCGGCTGACTCTCGAAACATCGGACGTCGGCTGACTCTCGAAACATCGGACGTCGAACCATTCTCCCTTCCGATTTCTCCAACACTTAGCCAAATTTTTCAATCTTTCTGTGGCGTCGGCGGTCGGGTGACTTTTGGATCGGAAGCATAATTGCTTTGCTGTCCGCAACGGCAGATGGGAAGATCGTTGTTTCTCCCATAATGGCGGAGGTTATCTCCGTGAACCCTTCCGCAACAGTCGGATGGGAGACTTCAGCCATTCGCTCGCAACGGTGGATGGGAAGATCATGAAACCTTCCGCAACGACGAATAGAAACTTCTCCAGCTCATCCACAATGGTGGAATTCCACTTCCTCCTGTGGTCCGACTGCTCACACTTAGACCGTTTTTTTGAATTCGTTGCTCACGGCTGTTCTACTGGACAGAGAAGGTAATTCTACCTTCTGTCACTGCACCTTCTTGGCCCATAGAGGCCCATTGTTGCAACCTAGAAGCTCTGATACCACTCTGGCACGTCCCCGTCCCTCAACCGGCGAAGAGGACGCGACGAACACATCAACACAACCGAGCAAATGGCCCCATGAACATAAAATAGAAATCAAATGCTGAAATTAAAAGCCTAAACAACATGCATAATTCATCATACAAGGATGCACAGTCCTTCAAACAATCAGCGGAAGCAAACATAGACCTTCCAGCATTTAACATCAATATAAATTACAGAGATGAAGTAACCAGCAGTACTTATATTTTGATGAAGAATTCACCCGCAACCAGCTACGTCGCTGCAACATTCCACCGAACCATAGGCTAGCTTGCTCATCAATCTCTCAGCAATGCTGCCACCCCTGAGCTGGGCATGATTCCTCCAGAATAAGGGTCAATTGCAGGCTTACACATAGCCAAGGGGACACAAAACAGCCAAACCAACACTGCTGGGTTTATCAGGCCATCAGCAGATCGGCCAAGCCAGCACAGTCCAAGGAACAACCACTGCATACCAGCAGCCATAACAACCCTTCACAGCTCTGTGAAGAGGTCATAAACAACAGGGGACAGCCCCAAACAATGGATGAGCACAGCTCAAGTCCAATGGGCAACACGGAGTTGTTCTTGGCCCTAACGTGGCCAAAACAACTCAACAACAACATCCCAAACCAGGGAACAACAGCAACCCAATTTCACAATGGAAGCGACATCAACTATGCACAGTCCCAAACGAAGGATAAGCAAACCCCCAGCATGGACAGAGGAGAACACGGCCAACAAATTGGCATTCCACAGTGGCCCAAAACGAATTTGGACACCACGGCCGATTTCTGCGTGAGGATTTTAGCCTGCGCGTGAGGGGAAATGGCCTCCTCTATGCACGCGAATTCAACGGGCCATCGGGAGGATGAACAGACCACCTAGGAACACGCGAATGAGCAAACTTTCCCTCTGCGTGAGGAAGAACAGACCACAACTCTGCGTGAGAGAAACCTGTGCATGAGGGTGAGCAACAGGGCGTGAAAACCACTGACCATGGGGAGAATGGAGTCGTGGAGAAGATGGAGGAATGGCTTGCCTCCTTACCCACGTTTTTCCCCATCAATAAATGCCCTCATCCACTTAGCCATAACTCCCCAACCACCAGCTGAAGCAGTAAAGAGGTTGACAAGGTTGGATGAGGCAAAAGGTGACAAACAACAAAGGTGGTGAAACATGGGTTTTTCCCCATAACCAAGGTTTGACATCCCCCACCCCTTATCCTTTGGAACCATGCCCTTTTCATTCAACGTTGCACTGCCGTAGCTGGTTGTGGTTTATTTTAATTGATGTGCGTGTTTACATGATGCCGAATTATAATGTGCCTTATAGCACGACATACCACCGACAATTATCCCCATTGCCGAAACATACACAACCAAATTGATGGTGGGGCTTTTGCCTTGAGCTCCTCACCATGATTAATTACAATATATACATCATGCAAACGGGGTCAAAACCGGGGACATTACATCAATAGGGTATTTGGCTTTGTCAAACATGGTTCTTAAAGAGTTTGTAGGATAAAATTCCACCCTTATGTTTTTCTTCCTTAGAATATTAACAATTTTGTTTGTAGTACTGTGGATATATGGAAGGGTAATTCTAGGAAGAGATACATATTTTTCTTTTGATTTGGTTTTGTTTCTTATTATTTTCCAGATAACCTTATCAAATTTTCTCCCATTATGTCATTGTTCATGAGGGATGTCTTAAGGTGCTCCAAATCTTCTTCCATGTGATCCATATCTGAGACTCTCCATGTGAGAGTGGCTAAGGTATTTATTATTCCAATTTTCTGGCCTAGATGATGGTGTGAGTCAGCGTGAAGGTACCTATCGGTATGTGTTTCTTTTCTATATACTTGGTGAGAGAGAGATCCATGAGGGATCTTTGTGATAAGTACGTCAAGAAGAGAAGGGATTTTTTATCCTCTTTCTCCAAGGTGAAATTTATGCTTAAAGGTGGTTTAAGAACTCATCCAACATTTCTTCCCCAAGTGGTCAATTGCTGAATACATCATCCACAAATCTGAGCCACCATTTTGGTTTGTGTGGGAATTAATTAATTGCTTTTTCCTCAAAATCTTCCATAAAAAGGTTTGCCAAAATTGGTGAGAGTGGTGAGCCCATTGCAACCCCCTCTATTTGTTGATATATTTCTCCGTGAAAGCAAATATAGATTGACCTGAGGCACATCTCAACCAAGTGATCAGTTTCAGGATTTGACACTTTCTTGATGATTTCAACAACACTATCAATTGGAATTTTTGTGTAAAGTGACACAACATCGTAACTAGTTAATAGATTGTTATCATCTATCTTCTAGTCTTTTATCTTTCTTACCGGCTAAGAGGAATCTTTGATGAACAAGAAATATTTTCCAACCAAATTTTTAAGAGTATTTGCTAAGTGCTTTGCAAGATCATACATAGGGGTCCCTATTGTGTTGACAATGGGTCTTAGTGGAATGCTCGATTTGTGTATTTTTGGTAAGCCATATATGTGTGGCATGATCATGCTCTTGGGAGTGAGTTTCCTCTTGGATTCTTCACCTAAGGAGGATTTTTTGATCGCCATGGTGACATCTCTTACAACCCTTTTCATGGGATCTTTAGTAACTTTTCTATAGCACCCACTATCCAACTGTTCAATCATTTTTTGTTTATAATCCTCAGTTTTCATAATGACCGTGGCATTCCCTTTATACGCTTTGAGAACCATGATATCCTTCCCATATTTAAGCTTTTTCAATGCAGTGAGTTCCTCTTTTGATATGTTCTTCTTTGGAGGTTTAACACTTTTTAACATGATTGCACATTCTTTCCTTATGTCTTCCACATTGTTGTCTGGTAGATCCTTAATGGTATCCTCTATGGTGCATATGATATCTTTGTGTGGGATTATACATAAGGCTAATACGAACTTCAATGCTTTCTGAAGGATACATTTCGTGCCTTTATCCAGTTCATTGTTAGGCAGGTTAATAACGTACTTCTTCAGCTTTAAGGAAGCAGGTCGTTGTTTCTTCATGAGTTTATCAAACTTCAGGGATTGTTTCATGCTACATTTTTCCAATGCTCTTTCTACTTTCAGTGTAGTCCTAGCTTCCACAATTATCCAACAATCAATACGCAGATCTTTTTCCAAAGCCATGTGTAGGTTGTACACTTTATTGGACATCAAATCAATCTCTCATCTACTAAGTTGTATTTCTCCCCTGATGATCAAAAGGATGAGTTCTATGAATGCATTTTGGTGTTTCTCTTTTATATGATGGTGTTTCACTATTTATCTTTCACATCCAAGTGAAAAAGAAAGTGATAATTTCTTTGATTCTCCTAAGGATGAACCTACTTAAAAGGTTCAAAACTTGTCGATATTATAAATTTCTTACCATAGATCTCCTCTTGTTAAAAAAAATTCTTAATGTCATGAGAAGCATATGGCATGGTATGTTGAAACATAGCCTCGGAATTCTAAGGGAAAATGGAAGCTTCCTATAAGCGAAGGTCCCCTAGGGGTATATGAAAGTTGTATTATGTTCATCTTCTAGTCATATCTAGATCTAGTTGTATCCTAAAAATACACCCATAAATGAGAAGATATAATTTCTTGTACATTCATCAATAATATGATCAATGAATGGGGTGGGATAATTATCCTTAGGAAATGCTAATTTCAAGTCCCAAAATTCATTGTAGACTCTAATATTCTCTTGTTTCTTGTCCACGAGTACCAAATTGGAAACCCATTCAGTTAAAAGGATATGATGGATGAAATTAGTGTGGAGAAGCTTGTCCACTTTCACCTTAACAAATACACCCTTTCTAGGTTTTTATTGGTTGTAACTTCTACCGAACATGTTTAACATTTGGATATGTTCAATCTCATTCTTGACGATGGATGGCTCAATTACTGGCATCTCCTCATAGGAAAATGTAAAAATATCTCTATACTCATTAAATAATCCGATGTATATCTTAATATATTCAAGTGAGTAGTCTACTCTAATAAATACATTCTTTATCACCCTATGGATCTTGGATATATTGATGGGAATGGTTTTTGAAATGTTATCCATATTCCCCTCTACATACACTTGATATGTGGCAAGAGGGCTCTGATATCAATCCATGGACCTTTTTCTAAAAGTTTTGTTCTCATCAATCCTTACAATACTATTGGTAGGTAGAAATGATGCACCTTGGTGCATGTCTCTCCAAGGTCTCTCCCCCAAGAAATATCCTCAATGATATTTTCATATAAAGTCATGATTGTATCTAAAGGGTCATGACATATCAAGGAATTGATAGCCCAAATGGAAATAAAATATTAATCATCCATCTCTACCTAGGTAAAGTGACAATCATGGTATGCATTATGATATGACATCTTGATAAGATATATCCATTGGATATAAATTCGGTGAGGACATTATACACCTAGTCTTTTTAGTAGGTTCTGACACAATGGATTTTCACAGTAGGAATTCCTAAAATGAGAGGTTTTATTATGGAGCTAATTGTGACCATCAAAATTGCATGTATAGGGGTTGCATTAACACTTAAATCAGGTGGGAAAGATTAAAAGTTCCCATTAATGTAGGATACATCCCTACTCCAACATTTTCACACTCTCTCCTGGAGTGGCCTACTAGGTGTACATTTTCCCCATTACTATGAGAAAACTATTTATGCAGATTGATAGTTGATCGATGGTGACTACCTTTCCTTCGTAGGGAAATTTAATCTCTTGGAAAATGGAAGGTACTATAACCATATCCTGGCATGGGTCCAACCTCTTCCTATAAGGAGATTATAGACTAGAGGAGCATCAAAAACTTCTACCTCCACACTGATTGTTTATCCCCTATCTCTATCGGAGAACTGAGATAATTCTGTGAGGTTTAAATTAGTGACTGTCGAAGTCTTTAAGCATGGTTGAAGGAGGAACAATGCCAAGTGCTACAATGGATTTCCAACATGATAAGGCCATTACAAATGTGGATTTACCCTCATCTACAATAGGTCGACATATGTTTTATCTTCCATTCAATACTTGGACCTGAAAAGTTGCATGATGAGGTAGGCGAGGATTCCAATTTTCTGAATCAAATGTTAATAACTAATTATCCAAATGATCCATAGCACCTATAGCTGAAAGAAAAGTCTTCCATTGAGTAGGAAAAATATGGAGGACTTTTAGTGTGGACGTTGCACAAGGATCTTATGGAAAGTCTTAAACTATGATATAATTATTAGTAGCACACACATTGGGTTTGTACATGCCCTTTTTAGGACACCTTTGGTATCCTAGACACAGTGTCATTGGCTATATTTTCTATCTGAAAAAGGATTAGCTACTTTAGGTTCATGGATGTCTTTGCTTTTGGATCTAGACATAGTTGAATCGTATTTTCAAGTTCTAGTTTGGAAGTTTGTCTCTTGTTGACACATGGAAACTTTATTTTTTCCTGAATTTCCCCCTTGTGAGGAGTACGCGAGGAGGTTACTTGATTGCCTCCTTGTGAGATTATAGGATTTGGGTTAGCAGCAGCAATCATCTGCTACTATTATGGAGGGAACATATTAGTTAGCATGGATGGTTGTTTGGGAGCTTCCTTTTGTGCCAACAATCATTTAGCAACCTCCAATTTAGGGAATAAATAAGTTAGGTGATCATCCATGCAAAGCCTACATGGAAAATTTGCCTTCTTTTTCTCTTTCTTTCCACCACTAGTATTGTTGTTGGTGTTGTTGTTGTTATTTTTGTTGCTTGCATTATTATTTTCATTGTTCCATTATTTTCTTGCATTATTATTATTTGCGTGAGATGAATGAGAAAAGAAAAAAATCAAGGGAAATTCATTTTTTGGGGAATTTTAAGATGTTTGGGATATGGTTAAGCCAATCAAAGACTGAAACACCCAAAAATGAACTGAAAAATCAATCAACAAGGACCCTACAAATATTGTCTCTCCCCAACGGAGTCATAATTTTTGTTGTTCAGAATTAAATCCTATGACTAGAGTGAGGTCACAACCGTACTAAATAAAGAGAAATTGACCTTAATGACTTTTCCTACATGTTTAGGAGTTTCACAATGAAGCATCAAACCACTTAGAAGACTATAATAAGAAAGTATAAAATGGAGAAGATATTATAAGGAAGCGGAATATATACTTTTTTCAAAGGTTGATCCTAGCTGCTCCTTGGCCTCTTTTCTAGATCTGCTCCATATTTCCCGATTCCAACCTAGAAAAAACATAATTCCACCTTACTCAAACATATTTGACTCCAATGAACAATGTAAATTTTACATAAATAATTTCAACATAAACCGTGAAGCATTATTGAACTTAATTATGAATAAATGAAACATGTGTCCCAGGGAGGGAAATATGTCAAATTTCAATTTTGAAAATGAAACAAGTACAAATCATACCTTCTCACTGCCAAGCACCTTATCAAAGCCAAATATATGGTCTCTCTACTCTTGCACTTTGACGATCCTACTCCAATCCATTGGATGTATACAAGGGATGAAATTACTTGAGGGTATCAACTTTGATGCTAAGTGATATACGGGTTAGCAACAGGGGTCACTGATGAATGGGAATGAAGCGGGTGAATCCAAGCGATTACTATAGAATTACTTTATCATATTGGTTTCCCCCCTCTTGGAACATCTCATATTATTTTATGTTTGATGGATATAGTTGGAGATAGTTTCCAAGTGGTTTAGGGAGTTGCAACCGAGCAATTGGTTTGAAAAGCTTCCAAAAATCCCTTATATANATTAATTGTGCCTTTCTAGTGTGCAAGGTGCAAATTTTGCATTTTTTGAGGTATACATACCTTAGCCAAAGGTAATGTGCAAATGATTTGTGCCTAACTAGTGTGCAGGGTAATAATTTTCTCTTTTATGGTTGCAACGTTTTAGTATGAAGGGAATGGTATTGGGATCTCACTTTAAATGCTTAGGGATCAAATCTTTGGCTCTTCAATCCACAAGTGTCCTTTTGTGAGTGATCTGTGACACTATGAGTGTCTTCTTTTGAACTATGATCACAGATGGAGAAGTGATGATTTGAGTTAGAACAGGAGGAAAATATGAGTGGGTGTTTTCTGTGTGTGGGGAACATAACATGCAAATCCAAGTATTAATTGAATTTCAGATTATTATGTTGTTGTGTTTTATTATTTCTTGTTTAGGGATGGATTTTGTATGCATGTGTATGGTTTTTTTTGTAGAATATATGAATTTTATGTTTTTTCATTGAGGGAATGCAAGTCCAACAAGTGAATAGCTACAACATTCTTCTTGTTATCCATTTATCAACTATCAGTGATTTTTATATTCTTTTTTCTGTCACATTCTTCTAGTTATCTTCCATGAACTGTTGGTTATTCATTCATAAGCTCCGAGTTATCCATGGATGGCTACGAGTCAACCATTCATCAGCTATGAGTTATTTTTTATCATTTGCAAATTTATCATATAGTTTGAATCATTTTTGTTATATAATTCAATCTAAGACAAACCCAGTATCAATGAAATCTAAATGGTTGGCCAAAGATAATGAAGAAGTATCATGGTGAGTGAGGATTAATCCATTTGGACAGATTTTGATGGATATAAAATTAGGGGGCTTGGGTGGTAGGATTTTGTTCGAAGTCCTGGAACAAACATAGACTAGATGGACCAAGCCTGACTGATGGTGGCTTCTAATATGGCAAGAAAGAGATAACTAGAGACATATTTTCGTATTGCAAGTTCACCAGACCACAATGGTCTTATACAGGACAGTGGGCTCATGATATTTTTTATAATCCCAGACATTGGAAAGGACAACTCTTACGGTGAGACTTAGCTATGTAAGAAGATGAACTAGTGTATTTGGCATGCCCTCTGGATCACAAATCTATGTTATTTATGAAAAATGAAATGTAAAGATACTTGTGAATATTCTCAAAAGGATTTCAATAGAATGGATTTCTAATCTTGATGATTTTTTATATGGCTCAGCAACTCAAATTTGTGAAAAAGCCTTTTACTTAGAAAGAAGGTACATTGCATCCTCTAGTATGGGAGGCAATTCTGATATGCTTTCCTTCCTTGGTTGAAAAAAAGGAAATTCAGTGCTATGAGGGCCTATTATTTGTACTTTGTTGTTGTCTTAATATATATAAGACAAAATACTTCTGCAAAAGAAAAGAAGTATTCCTGGTATTTAGTATTACTTCACCACTGCTGATATCGGTAACAAACATTTTCAAACTAAAGTCTTCATCGTTAACTATTATTTGGGTGAAATATAGGTGCCACAAATAAATGACCATATATTAGCAGTGGTTATTGAAGAAAACAAGTCATCAATCACAATGTCTACAACATCCACATTCAAGGTCAAAAAAATTCAGACTCCAAAAATAGCATGTCAGCTAGTATTGTATGAGAATATAGGATGTTTCTGAATGGGATTTATTTGCAATATTTATTTGATGCTTCAATTGGCATACTTTCTCATATCTTTAGATACCTCTTATATTGGTATGTCTATGTCTATGCCTATTGAGGCTTGTATAATGTTTCATTCTGTGTCTTTTTGGTTTCAGATGCATGGAACCCAAACATGCAACGAAACTCAGGAAGGAAAATGTATGAATCCTAGTTATAATTGCAACCCAAAATTATGTTTTTTGGCACATCATTCTTGTGGAAATCGAACCTTGAAATTAAATCTAGAATGCAAATCCTATTTCCCAATTTTTTATCCTATTTTTGTGCATATATGGCAGCTGAATATTTTCCTCACAACTACTTAGTAAGTCATGTAGTTCTAGTATAGTAAGTAAGTTATAGTAAGACAATATTGGAGAGTAAGTTATGGTATAACATTAACCTATTAATTTTCAACCCTAAGGCAATGCTAACTTGAACAGAGTTGGGATATTTCAAGTAGATTTCAAGTGAGGGGAGGAGGCTAATAAGTACTTGGTTGTTCTAGGTGTCTTTTTCTAGTGGGACAAGTGCTTTTAGTTCTCTCATTTTCTCTCTTTTGATCACATAATCGTGCAATATCCTTATGCATAT
>LPNX010993340.1:483474-492753 GCA_001517045.1 Pseudotsuga menziesii
TGATTGTTTGCATCATTCAATCCTTACCTTCATCTAGTTAATATTGTTTGCGATGTATAAATGAATTGCATCCCACTCTCGACCAACTGCTTGATGACAATAAACATTAAAATTCAAGACAAATGTAAATTTTTTGAAAAATTTATATGCTCTTAATTGATGCAATAAATTGAATATGAAATTATAATATGTACGATTTTATAATTAACATCCACTAGCTAATAATTACCTTTCACCTTCCTCGATCTACCTTTCCCCTTCATGTACTCCCCTTCAAAATTGTTATTGGATTCTGGATCACAAATGTGACATAAATTGAGCTTTGACACTAAATTAGGAAGATATTCACTAACATACAACATGTTTAGGTATACCAGATATCCTTCCATCATAAAATCCTCAGTATGTGCTTGTTATCTCACCAAACCCTTCATAAATTTCAAGTGCCTCTCAACCATCCACATGGATCTTGAGTGCATAGGTCCACACAATTCAATCTCCTCAACTTGGTGTATGAGGTAGTGTTTTTGTGCATTGAAAAATGTTGAAGGTAGATGCTTCTGCATTTAATACATGAGATGAGGAATTTCTCTCCTCCAATAATTTATATCTTCTTTATGGATTTCTTTAGATGTCAACCATCTACAAGTGACGCAAACCAATAACGATAATTAACAAAAGAAACGTTAAATTACATAACATGAAATAGTGCACAAAAAACAAATATAAATTATATGAATAATTAAAGAAACACTAAGCACAAGCAACTAATCGCTAGTTACCTCATGTATTTCCCAAGATTATATATAACTTGTTTGACATTGTTGTCGAAGTTGTCCGGGAGAGAAAGAGAGGTAGAACATACTATATCAATATACAAACCACATCATTTTTTAAACAAAGAGTATACAAACAAGAAAACAAATTTATGCAATAAAATGAAAATAAAATTATATGGACATAACAATAATAATTACCTTAATGAATATGTTCCAATCATGCATTTTGACCCCCAAAAAATCACCTTTTTTGCTATGGTATTCTTCAAGTTCAGACAAAATCCAGTGGGAAATTTAGTTTTCCGCATTACTTCTTTAACAACGGTACTTTGTTGCTCCATAAACATCGATGGAATTGAGTTTATATTAATTTGGTCTCTATTGCTATGAAATTGAATAACGTCTTTAATTGCATGGTTTCCTTCTTGAATGTCTTTGCAAACTTTCACAATTTTATCTTTCTCACTCCTTAGCTCCAGTAGTCTCCATAATGTTTCAATATTATTCTTTCCAATATGCATTGTATCAAAAAGATGAGCAATTAGTAGGTCCTCATAGTAGGGAAACCTGCTAAATTGTATAAGATAACTTTTCATTTGGCGTGGAATCCCATTAATGCCTTCATGATCACGAAGGACATCATGAATATTAGTTTTTAAATAAATTACAGAAATCAATTATGGCCACTACAATAAACAACTTACAATATAAATTAAAATACATAACAATTCATATATGATGATCCATACATACCAGCTTGACAATTTCTACTGTATTGCATCTTCCAAAGGTGAGGTGTCATTCTCCATGGTTTTAATGCAGTCTCTTGCTTCCCATTGAAAATATTGTTTTTGATTGTTCTATACTTGTGATTCTTAAAGAGAAAATTCCTATACTCATCAAACACCTCCTTTCTTAAGCTGTTTGAGCAACGAGATTTGATATTCGGACCACAAACTAGACATGCAAATTTACCCTTTGTATAAAGACCTACAATATATAGATATGGAATATCTATGTCAATTATAATTATATATAAACTATATTAACTACTTGATATAATTAAATGCAACTAAAGTGGAACTTAAAAATACAAACCACAAAAATGGGTTAACCCTAGGGCATCATGTATTGTCCATAAAACCATTGCATGGAATTGAAATTGCCTGTGTTCTATTGGTCTAGATACGTCATACATAGTGATGCCATTCCATAACTTCAGTAGCTCGTATATAAGAGGTTTGATATATACATTCATATCTTTGACTTGGAACCTACCTGATTGAATTGAAGTACATATAAAATATATAATTATGAGAACCATTAAGATATATAAACCACGCACAAGAGTAAAATAAATATATATATGACATTAGGAAACATAATACAACAAATGAGATTCCACAACTACATTAGAAATAAAATAGTTGTATACACAAAATACCTGGAATAATCATTGACAATATTATGTGCTCCCTCTTTATTAACAACCATGGAGGAATGTTATTGTTGATAACAAAAATAGGTCATACCGTTTCAATGGATTTCTTTCTATGCAAATGGATTAACACCATATACTACCAAAGAAATCCTGAGATTACGTGGTGCTTCTTTAAAGTGAGACCACTTTTCCTCCATATATTTAAATTCATAACCATATGTAGGCATTCGAATAACATCATCTTGACTTCTATTCCTGGCATGGTAATCCATAAATTGTGCTATGTTATTGCACCTGAATAGTCGTTACAAACGTGGAATGATGGGAATATAATGAAGAACCTTGTGAGACACCTTTTTTTTACTTGATCTATTCGATATCTACTTATATGACATTCTAAACATTCTGTTGCAAATTCATGCAAATTATAATATATAACATGGTGATCGGGGCATGCATGAAATGCTTCATAATGCATTCCAATCTCATTCATTATGGAAGATAAGTCTTGATATGTGCGAGGTAAAATATTTGATGGTGGTAACAAAAATTCAGCTATCAAGCTACATCAAATAAAAATAAAAATAGAGTTAATATAATATATANACTCCATCCGTATTAATTTTAATTATGAATTAACAATAGAATTATTAGAGGAATAAAGATAAAATTTATCGCGGCCGTATATATGTGATGGATTATTTTACATACCTTAGAATCTATGTGATTGTTAGAATAATCAACCCATAGTTACCCATATTTGACATTAATTAAATCATTTTTGTCTTATTCCTAGAATCCTAGACTCCCTCTCTATGCTAGTTGACTTCTACATGTTCTTAGAAGTCAATACTTGCTAAACCATGTCATGGAGTTCTTTGGAATCATCTTGGAACCATATTTAGCATGTCTACTTTATTCCCGATTCCTTAAAGCACATATCTTCTTTTTCTGAAAGCTGCCTTGCTTTACATCTGATTTAATGCATAAAGGAAAAGCTAGTCTAGGGGAACTTGCCTTGTTTTTTGACCTCATCATCCTCCTTTCTTTTCTCCATAAAAAAGCATGAATGAGTTGTCTTTCCACCACACATTATATTTCCCACTTTCTTTAGCTGATTCATGAGGATCTTCATGGATTTGGAAAGTCCTTTTTGCACCTATGAGAGATTTGACTTGTTTTAGTAAGCCTTCTTTTTTACCAATTCGAATATCAAACTAGTGCTTTCGAATATCTCATGTAATTATATATTTGAGCAGCCTGTTAATTCATATGGTTGGATAACGTACACTTATTCAATACAGGATTAAGTTATGCTCCAATTTCATATTCCTTTTGTGTGAATTTTGCATGTTTGATTAGCAATTTTGTGAGTGTAATTGATCTATCTCTTGGGTTCAATTTCCATAGTGATTGATATTTTTGAAATACCATTCATAACCTTCAAGTTCATTATCAACAATATAGCAGAGAGAATATTTGTTTTGGAGCCTTCATAAAGGGGTTTGTATGCCTTATCGAGAAGAGGTATATTGTGAACATCATCAAAGTCATCAATATTTTAACTATAATTGTCATCATCATCATCCATTATAACATTAAGTGAATCATGGATCAATGTATTTGAACCATCATCTTCAACTGCATTATCAATATGATCATTCACTTGTTCTCCATTAAACATAGATGCTCCATGATCTTCCGGTACTTGTTCTGAAAGCACTTCCTCTGGACGATATGTCGTAAGATGTATTTCCTTTATAAATACATGCCATATTACATCAATAGATATAAGTAATATAGGAAATATTAAAATAATACATACATTTACCAAAGCATAAAATCTAAAAAACTTTATAATGTTAAACCTACAAATGGACGATATTCATTCCCCCCTCAACGTGTCCATGTTCCCTACAATATTTTGTGGCTGTTGAGATCAATATTTTTCTCCTCTAAATACCCTGCATTAACTACATGAACAATAACATTTCCCATCACCCCTTCGTTTCACTCCATCCCATAGTCTAGCAAGCAATTGTTGATTTTGTTTGTTTGGATCAGGAATATTGCTATTTGACATTTTGTCACAAACTTTGTGAATGATTACTATCGAAAATCTTAAAAAATCAAGTTCCATGCATCACAATTTTCTCAAATGGTGATTTGTCGAAGAACATAAAAATTCCCACAAACTTACTATCGAAGAAAAAAATTAAATAGCATAAGCTCGTCGAAATTTTGACGAACCTCCCTTTACTATTCATCGCTAATCCAACGAAGCTCCCTTCACTATTTGTCGCGAATTCGACGACCTATTATCACTTATCTGACAATAGGCCTCGTTGAAAAACCTACGACGATAAAATTCTAAAAACCGACGATGCTGCAAGACAACAAAAATAAATCGGAAGGTACTTTACGTTGGATGTCGTCGGATTCTATCATCGAATTTTTGGGCTCAAATCCTGTTGTGTTGTGAGTGCCATGGTTGTATAAATTCAAGTCAGATACCTGTGGAACCAAAAGAAGATACTTATACAGATAATGATTTGGTTCACTTGGAAACTTCTTGTTGGTTTTATGTTGATATACATGTGCATGTGATTGATCTATTATTTTGGAAAATATTGTGAATACTAACATGGGAATTGACTCATTGCTTGGGGCTCGATCATAGCTATTGTTGGTTTCCAAGGACATTGGAAAGTTTCCAAGCTAAGGAGAAGGATTCTCCAAGACCTAGAAGAAGATCATGTGGTGTGTACTAATGCATGCAATCAAGGACTTGGAAGAATTCATATGCAAGACAACAACGAAGTGGAACCAAGGAGGAGTTCCAGATCGTGCCATTGGATAGGTAAAGGTGGAAGGGAAGCACCATGGTCTTGATACGACTATATGGGAGCTAGAGGATTCCATGCGATTGGCACACCCAGTTTTTGGTTTAATTTTTTAGAACACTGAGGGCGGTTCTAGTGTACCATTATGTTAAATTTTTGTAAAGCACTGAGGACAATGTTGTTGAAGGGGGGGGATGTAACACCCTGGTTTTGACCCCAAGGGGGAAGGGAATGTGTGCCCCAGATTCGACCCCATGGTATTGAATTTCATATGATGTAAATAGCATTTATAAATCGTGGTGTGGAGTTCAAGGAAAAGGCCCCACCATGGATTTAGTGTTTTATGTTTCGACAATTAAAATCGATGCCTATGGTTTATGTAATAGCCAGGCACAAGATATTTTGAGACATCATGTAAAAATGAAAAATAATAATAATACCACAACTAGCTATGCGTTGTAACGTGAAAGAGATGGGGGCATGATTTCACAAGGAATAGGGAGGGGGAAACATTCAAACCCTTGAGTCAATGGGGAAAATCTAAAGGTCAAAGGAAAAACCCATAAAGTTGTCAACTACCCATTTTATCTTTTTGTGCCAATCATTTATTTCTGCCAAAAATTGGTTAAGTTATTTCCTTGGGATGGGAAAGGTATGGAGGTCAAATTCGAATTGGGAATAGCACCCATTTTGGAAAAATGTGTTTTGTCTTATTGGGCAAGTAAGAGCCCAAAAATTGATACCTCGATCATTCTCTCATTCACATTTCGATCTTTCACGCCGCTGAAGGTGGTTGAGCCCTCTCCTTCACGTTTTCCTGCATTTTTTCTTCATTCTTCAATGACTAGAAACCCGTTTTGTGTTGTTGAGTGAATGAGAGAAGAGATCCACAATTTTGGGGGTTTAGGAGGATGTTTTTCCTTTCCACACACAGCTGAGCTTGTTGGGAGTTTTCCCATCACGATTTCTGTCGTTTTATTCACTTCTCCATTCCCATAATCTATTTTTTATTGTTGAGCAAATGGGAAGAGAGAACCACGATTTTGAGGTTTATGGAAATCGTTTTTTCCCTTGGAATTCCCATATGCATTTTATGAACTTAGATCCATGAATTGGGGGCTTAAAGAGGCCATTTTTTCCCACATGAAGCCATAGACACCTCTGAAAACAAATTTTCTATCAGAGGGTTGTTTTCCCCTTTTTTCCATTTTCGTTTTGGCTTCCCAAGACATTTTGTTTCCATACCCAACAATTGTATTTTGCTGTGAAGTGCATCCTTGTGTTGAATTGGCCGAGTAAGTCCAAGGACCCGTCTGTTAATTGGCTGACAGTTTTTTTATGTGAGGGTTGGATTGGACAAGTAAGTCCAAGGAACCCATATGTTATTGGCTTATTTCCTTAGTAGCCTGTGAAACCCAATTGTTTATGGGTTGAGCTAGACAGTGTGTGAAACCCAACTGGGTGTTGACTTGACTATGTGTGTATGGTCTTGCTGTGTGTAATCTTGTTGTTCCCTAGTTCCTTGTGGGAATCATGCCTAGCTCAGGAGTGGTAGTGGTGCTGAGAGATTGAGGAGCATACTGGCCTATGGTTGGGTGTAACATTGCAGCGACATAGCTAGTTGTGGGAAATCTTCTTCTCAAGATAAGTATTCTTGTGTGCTTAATCTCTACAACTATTCGTTTTATGAATTAATATGAACATGTTTAATGCTTGAATGAATGTTTTTTTCTTCCGCTATGTATTTACATGTACAATACATCTATGTATGTATTTTATGTTTAATGCATTTATTTTATGTTCAAGGGGCTATATTTCCCATTTGACAATACCAACAATAGCAGCTTAGTCACGTCCTCTCCATCAAAAAAATGAGAAGAGGAGATGTGACATATGCTTTAAATTTTTTATTATTAACTTAACTACAATTTGTTTAAATTATTAATAATAAATCCAACTATTTTTATAAATACAAAAAATATATATAATGAATAGCATTACAAAATACTCTCATTAAGAAGCATAAAAATAACATATCTCAAATACAAACAAAATCTGAATGTTGATTAAATTCGAAATCAAAATGATTACATCAACATATTTATCATATTTATTAAACCTATATAATTTAACCCATAAAATGAAAAGTTTTTTTTATATGATTTACAATCAAATGAAAAAAAATCTATAAAATCTATATGGGACCATGCAAGGGTGATCATGTCTTGTGTTAAAGTCACATAAATATAACAACATTGTCTACATCCCATTAAGACCCATTGATTTGTTCTATGGAGGAAAGTGTGATAAAAACACCCCACTTTGATTTTGTCATTATCACATCTCTACAATCTTTTATGAGACAAGAATATAAGTTGCACTTATTAAAAGACAAAAAGAATATAAGTTGTTTTTTCATCTATCAAATCCATTATTTTGGTTTTCTTTAAAAACAACCAATGGGATGTCTTTTATATTTTGTTTCTTCATCTATCAAATCCATTATTTTGGTTTTCTTTCAAACATCAAATCCATTATTTTGGTTTTACTTGAGGCCCTTTTGTATGCAAAGTGCATCTATTGCTTTTCCTTCTGAACTCGTATAAGGGTAGTGTGCTTATAATATATAACAAAATATTTATATTTCTATATTTTAAATATAAAGGTAAATGATGATTATGGCATATACAATTATTTTATTTTAGCAACTTGAAGCATATAACATATTTTAAAATGTCGTTTGCTTTTATATGTGAAATAAATATGTCAATAATAATAAATAATATTATTGTGGAGATTGAGCTGGTTGTTTAAAAAGAGTGGTGATATTTGGGGGTAACAAGTATGAAATTGTTTACAACTAGAAAGAAAATATGAATAGATTACTTGGCTTTCGGGAGAAATCTGTAACAATCAAGTAAAAACATTCAAGTAGTATTTTAAGAGTTAAAAATTATCAAAATAATGGAGATTTGAAAGACTTTATAATTATCATTTGTAAAACCTTAAAGATTCTACAATTGTCATTTGTCAAGTGTAAGTCTTGATTTCTTTATTGACTTTGTGTCTTTCTAGAATGCTTCTAAGAATATAAGGGATACAAATAGTTTTGATTCCACTGAGTTTTTCTAGGTCCTTTGATCTCTCAAAAGTATGATGAACTCCATGCTAAAAATGGAGGGCCATTGAATTAGGTTTGTTGAGTCAAAATGGGAAGTCTCTTTCATATAATATCTCCCATGAAATTAAATTATCTAAACATTAGACGTGACATGCAATTAGAATCAATAAACAAGTGGTATGGCACATCATTTCACTTGAAGCAGGTTATGATAACTTATCCCTTTCCCGTGTACTCATCATTTCTACATACAAGCCTATACAAGGGATCACAATAAAGGATGAGAGAGGGGTTATATGTAAACAAAGTGGGATTAATATAATATGCTTCGAGGGGATTTTATTCACCTAGTCCTTATTTCACCTATTATATATGTCTTGTGATCTCACTAAGCCAGGGAATTTAGGTCTAGTTTTGATATTATGGTTGTTGCCTTTGTTTGTCTTTGGTATATTGAGTGGTCTTCTTCTGGACCTCTCTATGTTTTTTTTAGCAGTGAGTTCAACATCTTTCAACATGGATAGGAACCACTACACTAGTCAATGCACTCCATATGAAATTGTAGACATTCATCAGGTTCTGAGAAAAATTACATGCTCATTTGAGGAACTTCATGTATCATTTTCACACCTAAACAATAGAGTGTGTTCTTGGTTAGAAGGTAAACTTGTCAAAATTATGGAAATGGAAGAAAAGGTGGCCATCACAAGGAAAAGAAATTGAGAATCTTAGCATAGATAATAACATGTAAATCTAGTTAATCTTAGGAGTAGCTATGAGTTTAGAATCTTTGAATTCCCCTCCAAGAGTTCTGTTGATGCCTGGGAATTCGCAGGCGGCAACAGTAAGGGATTCTCCCCAATCAGCATTCCCAACTAGCCCGCTGACTGTTTGGTATAGGGAATCCGTCCGGTTTACGGTCCGGCTACCGTAGGTCAAAATAACAACAAGGGTCTACCGGTTGCGGCCCGGTCCACTGGAATTTGTATTTTTTACTTAATATGCAATGCACATGCCTATCTAAACCATGCAGGGTGATAAGGATGCCGGGAACCACACGATGTGCTGCGCAGGTTCTTACCTCTCGTCTTACGT
>LPNX010993340.1:503027-521801 GCA_001517045.1 Pseudotsuga menziesii
AATTAAAAATAACAATAAACGATCTAATTAACTTTAATAATCAATATTAAATAGGAAAAATTAATTAAAACATATTTTAAAATATATAATTATGAGTCCATGAAAACTATGTAGCAAATGTTAACACAAGCTAGAAGCCATGATAAAAAGGTTGAAGATCTAGTCAAAGTGCCAATAGCAAGGAAGTCTTCTGGGAGGCCCACTATGATTACCACATGCACAGAAGCAGACACATATTCACCAGTCACCTGTGTTACCTCTAGAAAAGGACAACTGCTCCTCCTTCATGTTCACATAATCACAGAGGTAAGTCACATTTCATCTACTTCATGTGTTCAATGAACAAATATTTTAGTTCTCTACGAGCCTATGCGTAGATGACTTCCCATCGTGAACTCTTTTTTTTATTCTTTTTCCCATCGGGCCTCGGTGGTTGTAGCGGCATATGCCAAAAAACTTTTCATGTTTTTTGCAATCTATTGTAGGGTTTTTGTTACCTTTGTTACCGCGTTGTTGTCTCATGGATTGAGCGGAAGAGTCCAATTAGGTGTGGGAAAAACTCGTAAGGCTGGTAGATAGCTCTTCCTCTACTTTATTCATACTTTAATGGATTTTATCTATTCGACTTTCCAAAACCTAAGTCTCCCAAGCTTCAACAATGTACATGGACCAAGCCACACAACAACACCTAAAATGGAGCAAGGGAACCCCTGAAATGGAGCAAGAGAATTGCACATAACTATGGTGATGGGACAACACCTATAAAATCCTACACATGTCCACCACAATGAGAGACAAATTGACACACAATGTACAGATGTCCACCGCGATGAGAGACAAATTGACACACAATGTACAGATGTCCACCGCGATGAGAGACAAATTGACACACCATGAAAAGAGACACGCTAACATAGGTGAACTTTATAAAAACACCGTAATACTAACAACATAAAATGTTAGTTAAGAAAATTTTTGTTGACCTCGAGATAAAGCTAAATAAAGTCACAAAATAATCTATTAATTACAAAAAGTTCATGATATCTCATTTATTAAAATAAAGCTTCAAATTAAAACATAAAGAAAATCTTTAATTATAAATCTAATTTAATATGCAAAATAATACCAAAAATCAACAAACCAATTACTATAATCCGTGCCAACTTGAAAACAAAAACTAATAAAAATTAAACTTATATTTTATTTTAAATTCGA
This sequence comes from Pseudotsuga menziesii, assembly GCA_001517045.1. Taxonomy (NCBI): domain Eukaryota; kingdom Viridiplantae; phylum Streptophyta; class Pinopsida; order Pinales; family Pinaceae; genus Pseudotsuga; species Pseudotsuga menziesii. The sequence continues at coordinate 504,243 of LPNX010993340.1, forward strand.
ATGTTACCTATGACCCATCCTTATCATAACAAGATTCTCTTAAAATCCTTATCATGACCTCTTTGCTTTCAATTTCCTCATAAGAAAGCCCAAGAATTTATGTTATTTAAACAATTCCCTTTTTAAGATTCGCAAAATATGATAAGAACATACAACGACCATTAAAAAAATAAAATAAAAACATGAACTACAAAATCAACTTATCTGTCCCAAAGTGGTTCCTTTCAATCATAAATCGACGAAAACCTTTAAATATGATTTCTTGTATTTATATATATATAACTTATTATCATAAGTCCACGAAAACCTAAAAAGTAAATTAATTAAATATGCTTTCTTGTATTTTTTAAAAATAAAACTTATTATCTTAAAGCAAGTGAATCTTTCATAAAGTGGTTTATATATATAAAACTTATTATCATAAGTCCACGAAAACCTAAAAGGTAAATTAATTAAATATGCTTTCTTGTATTTTTATAAATAAAACTTATTATCTTAAAGCAAGTGAATCTTTCATAAAGTGGTTTTTTTTATCATGAATCTATCAAAACTTAAAAGAATAGTTAACTAGTATTTGTATCAGGAAGTGCAAAGGAACGTCGAGAGAGTAAAAATTTTGAATCTTTACCGCAACAAATTATCTATAATAGACTTTTTGTATTGACATTATTCGTTTATAGACCTCAAAACCAAAGGAGAACCCCTAAGAGATTTCGCCATATGGAGAAACCCTAAGAGGTCACGAAAATATTGAATTTTACGGAGGTTGGAAGTTGAGGAGCCTACTTCTGAAACTTGGAACAGAAATCGGAAAAGTGCAATGCAAAAAGTGGAAAGCGGAAAGGTATAAAATTGATAATCAATTATTCAATTTGCCTTTCCCCGTTCCGCTTTCCAATGCCGAAAGAGGAAAGTGAAAGATAAACTGATAATCACTTTATCAATTTACCTTTCCGCATTCCAATTTACAATGCGGAAAGCGGAAAGGTAAATTGATAATGGATTTATCAATTTACCTTTCCCCATTATGCTTTCCAATAGCGAAAGAGGAAAGCGGTTTATCAATTTACCTTTCCGCTTTTCGCATTGAAAAGCAGAAAGGGGAAAGGTAAAGTGATAATCAATTTCTGGATTTTCAAAAGCGGAAAGGTAAATTGATAAATTGATTATCAATTTACGTTTCTGATTTCCGCTTTTCGAGGTAGCAAAGATGAAGAAGTTCTTTATGTAAATCCGCAATCTGGAATCTTCAAGATCATGCGATCCGCATTGCGCATTGTGGGATGCGGGATGAGGGATGCGTTATGGACATAATTCTTTGGAAAAAAATAGTTTTCCGCAATCGACCAAAGGAATTCAAAACACGCAACATCGTCAATCATTAGAAGTCAAGGAGGCTACTTCTGAAACTTGGAACAGAAATCGAAAAAGTGCAATGTGGAAAGCGGAAAGCGAAAAGGTAAATTGATCATCAATTTATCAATTTACCTTTCCCCATTCCGCTTTCCAATGCCGAAAGCGGAAAGCAAAAAGATAACCTGATAATCAATTTATCAATTTACCTTTCCGCATTCTAATTTGCAACGCAGAAAGCGGAATGGGGAAAGGTAAATTGATAATTAATTTATCAATTTACCTTTCCCATTGAAAATTAGAATTACACAACAGTATTCGGCTTTTGGAAGTGGAAAGGTAAATTGATAAATTGATAATCAATTTATGAATTTACCTTTCTGCTTCCCACTTTCCAATGCAGAAAGCGGAAAGTGCGCAAAGCGGAAAGGTAAATTGATAAATCAATTATCAGTTTACCTATTTGGAATACGGAAACTCTACCTCGGGCATATAGTCTTTGGATTTTTCTTTTGATATTTGGTATATATACGTATTAAGATTTCTGGATTTGCCAAAGCAGAAAGGTAAATTGATAAATTGATTATCAATTTACGTTTCTGCTTTCTGCTTTCCGAGGTAGCAAATCTGAAGAAGTTCTTTATGTAAATCCGCAATCTTCAAGATCACGCAATCTGCGTTGCGCACTGTGGGATGCGGGATGGACATAATTCTTTGAAAAAAAATAGTTTCCCGCAGCCAAAGGCATTCAAAACATGCAACGTCGTCAGTGAAATTTTTTTTCATTTTTACCAGGCAACGTTGTCACAGTTACCTTTCCGGATTCCTTCAAATTCTACCTTGGGGAAAGTTGAAACTGTTCATTTAAAGTGGAATTCCGTAATTAACAAAGAGAAAGTTTGACCGCAATGTTCCATGTTCTTATTTCCACATTCATGATGGAGATTAATATAAACATTAACATTAACCCTAACAATAATTTGGTTCTCATAAAATGATATAAAATTCTTAAGCAAAAACAGTATTCTGCTATTGGCTTTTCGATTTGGAAAGCGAAAAGCAGAAAGGTATACTGATAATCAATTTATCAATTTATATTTCCGCATTCCGCTTTCCAATATGGAAAGCAGAAAGGTAAAGTCATAATCAGTTTATCAATTAATCTTTTCACTTTGTGCAAACTCTACCTTGGGCAAAGTTGAAACTGTTTCACGGAAATGTTCCACTTTAAATTTTCAAATTTCCCCAAGGTAGAGTTTCTGCAAATCGGAATGCAGAAAGGTAAATTGATAAATTTATTATCAGATTACCTTTCCGCTTTCCACTTTCCCAATTTATAGTTTGTGTTAATAAAAGATTCTATATTCAGTTTTTCTTTCCCGCCTTGATCTCATCGTTTGTTTTTCCCTAGATCCACGGTCTAGATTTGTTTTTTGGTGAGGTTTTGGCTATATATTGTGTTTCAATTTTTTAGGTTTTTACTATTTGTTTTATCTGCGATTTTACTGTGCCTTTTCATTTTTACTATGTTAGGATTTTTGTTGCACCTTACATTTGTCATTAGTTGTATAGTTTAGTAGTTTGGACCAGATTTGTGGTATTTCCAGCATAAATGGCTTCTTTGATTCCCAAAAAGACATGGTAAAAAACGGCTCTCCAAGAACAAAGGTCGAAGGATCCAAATGCCGAAATTTTTACAAACACTAGTGGGAAAATTTCTAAAAATGTGTATTTAAACTGGTCAAGAATTTATTCAGTTTTCAATAATGATGATTTCTCGGCTATTCCTCGGGATCAACTGGCTTACATCAACATTAAGATTTTACATCTCCATCTACTTGCCTCCAGACCAGCATTTATTCCCTACACAGACGTAGTGAAATGGGCACTCGACCATGATAAGCCTGAAGAGTGAGTTTTCAATGATTACATTGGCATTTATTTGGCCTCATTTAGACCTGAAATTGTTGCTAAGGCTTACGGTCTCAGTCCCCCGAAATAGTTACTGAGTCATAAGTTCCTTTATGAAGCTGCATCTTGTTTCAATTACGAACAGGTGGTAAAATCATGGATGGCAAACCCTAATTTGTTTCCTGCAGAACCAGGTATTTCCTACCCTATTTCATGGTTTAGGGAACCATTTTCACTACTGGCCGCTATGTTCTGTCGATTATATGGTGAGGCAAATTACACATATTTCAAATCAGAGTCGGTTCCAGAAGCCACGGGGGGTTCACTAGCAAGGCAATATCATATCACGTCCATTCATATTGGGAGTGTGAATACTCCTAAGAACCTCAAAAATATATTGCCCATATTAAGGGGTCAAGGGGGGGTTTCAATTGAAATAGTAATAAAAATATGGGGGGTTTGTTTAATTGGATGGGATGAGGAATAACCTACAAATCATGGGATCAATTCATACCTCCAAATTACGTGCTCAATTCATACCTCCAGATTTTGTGTTGGATTTATATAATTCCTAGTTTTTGCTAAGGAATAACCTCTAAATCATAGGCTATATTCATACCTCCAAAGCATAGGATGAATTCATGTCATTCGTAATTGTTGCTAAGGAATAACCTCCAGATTGTGGGTTGGATTTATACCTCCAAATCATGGAATAGATTCATATTAGTCCCAGTTTCTTGAGTGCTCAAGTATTATCAACCTGCCAACATTGTGTTATTGGAGAAAGACCAAATAGGTTCGCAAATCAAAATGCAATAGTTCATGCATATTTTTGTGTTGACACAAACACTAGAGCGAGTTTTCCTTCCTTTGCATGTTGAGTTATGACGTGCTCCATGGATTCATCATTTCGTGTATTTCATCTTCAAAAGTTGGCAATATTGTATAAAGGGGGTGATAAAAATGGGTTGGTAAAAATGGATACCTACAATATCTCGTGAAACTAGGGGTTTTCTTAATTGGAAAGGTATATTTGGAGGGGGGTTCAACAATACAAATTTAGGAGGTATTTCCAATATTTAGTGAAATTAGGGATATTCTTTAATATCCTTTGAACGGTCGTGCTATGTAACGACTTCATTGAGTGAACCCCCCATGCCGACAGCCCAACACATTATTCTTACATGTGAGTCATTCAATTGGGCTCAAGTATTATCTCTTAATTTGCAGCATCAAATTGAAAAATACCTGAAAGGAAAAAAACCACAATTTTATATGTTGGCGTATGTCATGGACGTTTTTTGTACGACTTTGAAATTTCCTAATATGGGTTGGAATTGGGAGAAGAATTGTCCACCTGTTCATATTTATTGTTCCGACTTGTGGGAGGGTAATTTTGTTCATCGTATATATGAAATTTGTGACCTTTTCTTAGGGTCCATGTATCATATGATTTTCAAAGCCGATGCTCCGGCATTTTTCAAAAAAAGCCAAGGATTTAATTGCTAATCATGGATATTGGTGCATGGGGGAATATTTCTCTTATTTCAGAATTTGAGGAAGCAAAACCATCCATTGGATGCCGCTTATCCAAAATTGGCTAAGAACAAGAGGAAGGGTTGACCTAGGTTTCCTTTGCACTTAGATTGTTTGGTTATACATAATTCTACTCATGCAACTGTGCTTGGAAAGGAGATTACAATTATGAAGCTAGGAGAAGCTTCCAAAAGGATGCATGATCCTATATGTTTTCTCGTTAGCCTTTTTGCTCAAGAAAAGGCTAAGTTGAATTATACACATGAAGGTTTTCCAGATGATTCCATGTACAGGGGATTTGTTTATTTTCGACAAGAAATGGATAAGATCACTGATCCAAAGGTAAAATATCTTATTTTCAAATGTCAGAAAGAAATTAATGAAATCACCCTTTCTAAAAGAAGATCGGAATTTGAAGCAGAGGATACACTTGATAGGGAAAAGATGGACAGAGAAGCAAGACAGCAATGAACAACAGCTTCTTCCTTAGCATTGCAGTTGAAAGAGAAAGGCAAAGTTGTGATAGAAACGTATGGTAGTGGTCAGTCTTTGCAAGAGATGGAAGTTCTTGAAAGAGGGAAAGCATTTAAACTAGGTCTAGCGAAGCTTAGTTCTCAACTTCGGACATATGTTGAGGATTCTGAAGCTGAGCCAGAGAAGAATAAAACTCAACTTGTAGTTGTTAAAATAGAGAAAATGCCTCAGCAGGTAGCCATGGATCAATAGGGATTGGAGATAGGTGCACCTATCCTTCAAGAGAAAGTTCCTCTCCAAGATTCTCTCATTCGTTGACTATGAATGTGAGCGTAAGATTGAGTCAGAGAAGAAGAAAAATCATCTTGTAGTGGTTCAAACAGAGCAAATACGTCAACAGGTAGCCATGGATCAACAGGGATTGTGGTTGATAGGTTCACCTATCCTTCAAGAGAAACTGCCTCTCGAACCTTCTCTAATTCGACAGGTTGACTCTGAATATGAGCGTAAGATTGAGATCCATGATCTTGATAATGATCTAGAGGAGGATACTGAAAACCCCACTTGTCCTGTCAATATTGTTACCTCGATGACATCATCTGTGTCTCTTTCACAATTTTCAGGAAATGTTTTTTATCCTTTATTTCTAAGTCCTCTTTTTCCCATGTAGATTTAAAGCCTCTTGTTGAGGAAACTTGTGAAGACCCATTAGTATCAGCAGAATTGGATAGTGATATTGTCCCTCCTCTATGTGTTTTATTGACTCGTCATACATCTGATCCTCCCACCACATCTTTTCGTATTCCTTTTTCCCAAGTGGAAAATGCCTCTGTAGCTACTATCCCTTCTGCAAAAACTAAGAGTTCTATCCCTCCTTATTCTAGTTCCCTTATATCTATATTCTTTGCTTCGGCCTTGGCCATTTCTCCTCTTAATGTAGAAATTCCGATGTCACAATTAGAAATTAATGGAGAAATTCCAGTGTCACAATCACAACCTCAGTCAACAAGCTTTCTCGAAAAATAAGTTGTTTCATCTATAGAAGAGATAGCAGATTTTGGAGAAGATGTAGTTGTTAGCTTAGGGAATTATTGTTGGAGGAAGAAGAAGAAGGCCATTTTGAAGAAAGGTTTAAAGAGGACAAGAGAAGGTATCCTTAAACATGTCCCTGCCCTTGATAAAATTGTATGGAAAACTAATGTTCCAAATGAAAAGCAAGGAGCAGTACAAACCGCATGTGCTATTGGAGCTTTTGCAGGTGCTAACTATAACACAATGTTGCAGTTGAATAAAGATCTCTTCACTAAGGAAGAGGAACTATAGAAAGTAAGAAAGGATCTGGATGCATCTGAGGTATGTCACCTTAAGGATATTAAATTGCTTAAAGAAGAGCATCAAGATAAAGAGACACAATGGGAAAAAAAATTGACAGTATGAAGCAGCAGCTTGAGAAATTACAGCTTGTCAACAAGAAACAAGCTGATCAGAATTATACCCTAGAGAATCAACTGAAACAATTACAAATATCTGCAGCTGCCTCATCATCTTCAACATTAACAGTTGAGGAATTTAAACAGTTGGCTTGTAGGGTAAATGAACAGTATCATCAATGCATGACTAGCCTATATAGAGCATTGTGTGAAATACAGGAATTGTACAAAACATTTGAAGAACAATCATATGTACTTGAGGATCATTGATCCAGATGGATATCAGTGGCCACCCACCTATTCCACTGGCTCAAAACAATTGTCCATTGTGGCAGTTTCCTAGTTACTTTTTGGCAATTTTTCGAGTCCTAAACTTCCGGGGCCGTTTTGAGGCCTTAAATGACGATTTTTGGAGATTCGGGGCCAAATGGTTGCCATCGGCATGCATTTGGCTAACCAAAAGTTGTAAATCTTAGACCGACCTTTCCAACGAGTTCTCGAACGCCCAAATCAAAGATCGTATGCAAAAGTTATGACCCCGGGAAGTTGACTGTTCAACTTACCACCGTGGGGCCGCAAACTTTATGATGGTTCATCTTCTAGGGTTACATTTTGGGACTTTTGGGGTTCTCACCTCGCTATTATTATTATAAATAGGCCCCTTTCACCTCATTTTGTATTCATCTTGGCACGAATGAGCGTAGCAGCCACATCTCTTCTCAGAGATAGCTACCACCATTCTAGCAATTGTATTACAGTCTGTTCTATTTCCGCCATTTAATAGAATATGTGTTTACTGTATCTTTGTTATCTTTGCAAAATGTCTATTATTATGATTCTGTATATGTTCTTTCATTTCGTTCACGCATAAATTCGGATTAGTGGTATCAGAGCAATCTGCTCTTTGATTGTTTCTCGGTGCATGTCCCCGACGAGGTCCGAGTATAGAGAGTTTGGTCTTGAACTAGTTTCACTTGATCATTCTCGCCGTCCCAAACGACCTCCCATGGCAGAAGAAAAGAGAGATGATGGAGCAGGAGATCCTATCAAGTCGCTGCTCAAGGAAGCCCTCGAGCGACAGAGGAACGAGATGATGGATAGTTTCGCCCAAATCCTTCGGCGAATGCCGGCCACGGCCAGTGCATCTTCAATGAGCAGCCGGTTCGGGGATGCAACTCCCTTTAAGGTACAAGTTAACTTTGATATTCCTTTATTTGAAGGTAATATTGATGCAGATGCCCTAGATAATTGGGTGAATGTTCTAGAAGGGTATTTCTCTGTTCACAATTTTTCCGACAGAGAAAAGATCACCTTTGCGCTCCTTAAGGCAGCCCCCCATGTCCAAAATTGGTGGGGTACTTATTGTGAGCAAAACTTATCAGACGAGTCTAAAATGTTTGAAACAATTCCCACTTGGGCCTCTTTCATAGATGCCGTCAAGGAACAATATTACCCTGTGGGAAACTATGATGACCAGTACACAAAATGGACCATTCTACGTCAAGAACGGGACCAGACGGTGTCGGAGTACACCAACAAATTTCATACTCTGCGGACAAAGCTGAGTATCAAAGACTCCGAGCTGCACCTAATCCTAAAATATCGCAGTGGTCTACATCGGTACATCCGAACTGAGATGGACTTCCTTGACATCTCTTCACTTGGATCCGCCTATCGGTATGCTGTTAAGATCGAGGAGAAATTTCGACAAAAGAACAAGCGAGACTCTGGACCTGCGAATCCACCGCAGAAGCAAGGAAAGGGAAACCCTAGCCCGCAGAACACAGCAAAAGAAAATGGCAACCAGTCCTCTCCATAAGCAAAGAAGGGAGATCGAAAGACAAAGAAGGACACTGGTAAGTGGTGCGAATTTCATAAAAGCCCTTGGCACAACACTGATGAATGTCGCTCAAAGCAGTCATTAGTGGCTGAGATCAAATCTTTAGAATCAGATCCTGATTCTGATTCTGAACCCAATGCCACAGCCGCACACAATGGGAGGCGGATCATTGAGGCAGACCCCACTGCCACTGTTGCTACTGCACAGATTCAACTAGAGGATCCTGAAGAGTCAGAGGTAGAGGAGCGCTTATTCCACTCCCAGATGTGGGTAAAGGGAATGCCTCTACATTTTGTTGTTGACAACAGCAGCCGAAAGAACCTGATCTCAGCAGAAGTCGTCAAGAGATTGGAGCTTCCAACAACACCACACCCGCTACCTTACACAATCGGTTGGCTAATCCAAGGACGCGGTATCCGCATTACTCAACAATGCTTCCTACCATACGGCATCAAGCCTTTCCAAGATGAGGTATTGTGTGATGTGGCCCCACTTGAAGTCTATGATGTCCTTTTAGGACAACCATATATGTGGAAGCGTCATGTTGTATATGAGTCACGGCCGCGCAGTGTCATTGTCACTTTGGGAGGACAACTCTACCGAATCCCAGAGACAGTTGCACCTGCTACAGTCTCGCAGGGTAGGAAGATAAAATCCCACATCAGGAAATTATTCCTCTTCACAATTGCGTCTGAAGGAGAACACAAGATCACAGAGACCTCCACACCCTCTACATAGGGTGTCTCTGCTCACCAGACACAAGAAGAAGACAGAGCCATTGTTTCCTCATCTATCCGAATACCTCTACAATGCAAGCCCACGCATTCAAGGTGCTCCTCCAAAAACAAATCATCCAGACAACAATTACAGCTCTCTCAGGATGCCAAAGAAAAGCAGCCTCTTCACTTCAACAAATGTCGCACCAGGAGATCAACTCAACACACAGTTCGAGATATGATATGGGATTCGACGCAATGGAGACCATTGCTTCCTAAGGAGGGAGGATTGATCCAGATGGATATCGGTGGCTACCCACCTATTCCACTGGCTCAAAACAATTGTCCATTGTGGCAGTTTCCTAGTTACTTTTTGGCAGTTTTTTGAGTCCTAAACTTCCGGGGCCGTTTTGAGGCCTTAAACGATGTTTTTTGGAGATTCGGGGCCAAATGGTTGCCATCGGCATGCATTTGGCCGACCAAAAGTTTTAAATCTTAGACCGACCTTTCCAACGAGTTTTCGAACGCCCAAATCGGAGATCGTATGCAAAAGTTATGACCCCGGGAAGTTGACTGTTCAACTTACCACCGTGGGGCCGCAAACTTTATGATGGTTCATCTTCTAGGGTTACGTTTTGGGACTTTTGGGGTTCTCACCTCGCTATTATTATTATAAATAGGCCCCTTTGGCCTCATTTTGTATTCAGCTTGGCACGAATGAGCGTAGCAGCCACATCTCTTCTCAGAGATAGCTACCACCATTCTAGCAATTGTATTACAGTCTGTTCTATTTCCGCCATTTAATAGAATATGTGTTTACTATATCTTTGTTATCTTTGCAAAATGTCTATTATTATGATTCTGTATATGTTCTTTCATTTCGTTCACGCATAAATCTGGATCAGTGGTATCAGAGCAATCTGCTCTTTGATTGTTTCTCGGTGCATGTCCCCGACGAGGTCCAAGTATAGAGAGTTTGGTCTCGAACTAGTTTCACTTGATCAGTCTCGCCATCCCAAATGACCTCCCATGGCGGAATAAAAGAGAGACGACGGAGCAGGAGATCCTATCAAGTCGCTGCTCGAGGAAGCCCTCGAGCGACAGAGGAACGAGATGATGGATAGTTTCGCCCAAATCCTTCGGCGAATGCCGGCCGCGGCCAGTGCGTCTTCAATGAGCAGCCGGTTCGGGGATGCAACTCCCTTTAAGGTACAAGTTAACTTTGATATTCCTTTATTTGAAGGTAATATTGATGCAGATGCCCTAGATAATTGGGTGAATGTTCTAGAAGGGTATTTCTCTGTTCACAATTTTTCCGACAGAGAAAAGATCACCTTTGCGCTCCTTAAGGCAGCCCCCCATGTCCAAAATTGGTGGGGTACTTATTGTGAGCAAAACTTATCAGACGAGTCTGAAATGTTTGAAACAATTCCCACTTGGGCCTCTTTCATAGATGCCGTCAAGGAACAGTATTACCCTATGGGAAACTATGATGACCAGTACACAAAATGGACCATTCTACGTCAAGAACAGGACCAGACGGTGTTGGAGTACACCAGCAAATTCCATACTCTGCAGACAAAGCTGAGTATCAAAGACTCCAAGCGGCACCTAATCCTAAAATATCGCAGTGGTCTACATCGGTACATCCGAACTTCGATGGACTTCCTCGACATCTCTTCACTTGGATCCGCCTATCGGTATGCTGTTAAGATCGAGGAGAAATTTCGACAAAAGAACAAGCGAGACTCTGGACCTGCGAATCCACCGTAGAAGCAAGGAAAGGGAAACCCTAGCCCGCAGAACACAGCAAAAGAAAATGGCAAACAGTCCTTGCCACAAGCAAAGAAGGGAGATCGAAAGACAAAGAAGGACACTGGTAAGTGGTGCGAATTTCATAAAATCCCTTGGCACAACACTGATGAATGTCGCTCAAAGCAGTCATTAGTGGCTGAGATCAAATCTTCAGAATCAGATCCTGATTCCGATTCTGAACCCAATGCCACAGCCGCACACAATGGGAGGCAGATCATTGAGGCAGACCCCACTGCCACTGTTGCTACTGCACAGATTCAACTAGAGGATCCTGAAGAGTCAGAGGTAGAGGAGCGCTTATTCCACTCCCAGATGTGGGTAAAGGGAATGCCTCTACATTTTGTTGTTGACAACGGCAGCCGAAAGAACCTGATCTCAGCAGAAGTCGTCAAGAGATTGGAGCTTCCAACAACACCACACCCGCAACCTTACACAATCGGTTGGCGAAGCCAAGGACGCGGTATCCGCATTACTCAACAATGCCTCCTACCATACGGCATCAAGCCTTTCCAAGACGAGGTATTGTGTGATGTGGCCCCACTTGAATTCTATGATGTCCTTTTAGGACAACCATATATGTGGAAGCGTCATGCTGTATATGAGTCACGGCCGCGCAGTGTCATTGTCACTTTGGGAGGACAACTCTACCGAATCCCAGAGACAGTTGCACCTGCTACAGTCTCGTAGGGTAGGAAGATAAACTCCCACATCAGGAAATTATTCCTCTTCACAATTGCGTCTGAAGGAGAACACAAGATCACAGAGACCTCCACACCCTCTACACAGGGTGTCTCTGCTCACCAGACACAAGAAGAAGACAGAGCCATTGTTTCCTCATCTATCCGAATACCTCTACAATGCAATCCCATGCATTCAAGGTGCTCCTCCAAAAACAAATCATCCAGACAACAATTACAGCTCTCTCCAGATGCCAAAGAAAAGCAGCCTCTTCACTTCAACAAATGTCGCACCAGGAGATCAACTCAACACACAGTTCGAGATATGATATGGGATTCGACGCAATGGAGACCATTGCTTCCTAAGGAGGGAGGATTGATCTAGATGGATATCGGTGGCCACCCACCTATTCCATTGGCTCAAAACAATTGTCCATTGTGGCAGTTTCCTAGTTACTTTTTGGCAGTTTTTCGAGTCCTAAACTTCTGGGGCCATTTTGAGGCCTTAAACGACGTTTTTTGGAGATTCGGGGCCAAATGGTTGCCATCGACATGTATTTTTTCAACCAAAAGTTGTAAATCTTAGACCGACCTTTCCAACGAGTTCTCGAACGCCCAAATCGGAGATCGTATGCAAACGTTATCACCCCGGGAAGTTGACTGTTCAACTTACCACCGTGGGGCCCCAAACTTTATGATGGTTCATCTTCTAGGGTTACGTTTTGGGACTTTTGGGGTTCTCACCTCGCTATTATTATTATAAATAGGCCCCTTTGTCCTCATTTTGTATTCAGCTTGGCACGAATGAGCATAGAAGCCACATCTCTTCTCAGAGATAGCTACCACCATTCTAGCAATTGTATTACAGTCTGTTCTATTTCCGCCATTTAATAGAATATGTGTTTACTGTATCTTTGTTATCTTTGCAAAATGTCTATTATTATGATTCTGTATATGTTCTTTCATTTCGTTCATGCATAAATCCGGATCAGTGGTATCAGAGCAATCTGCTCTTTGATTGTTTCTCGGTGCATGTCCCCGACGAGGTCCGAGTATAGAGAGTTTGGTCTCGAACTAGTTTCACTTGATCATTCTCGCCGTCCCAAATGACCTCCCATGGCGGAAGAAAAGAGAGACGACGGAGCAGGAGATCCTATCAAGTCGCTGCTCGAGGAAGCCCTCGAGCGACAGAGGAACGAGATGATGGATAGTTTCGCGCAAATCCTTCGGCGAATGCCGGCCGCGGCCAGTGCATCTTCAATGAGCAGCCGGTTCGGGGATGCAACTCCCTTTAAGGTACAATTTAACTTTGATATTCCTTTATTTGAAGGTAATATTGATGCAGATGCCCTAGATAATTGGGTGAATGTTCTAGAAGGGTATTTCTCTGTTCACAATTTTTCCGACAGAGAAAAGATCACCTTTGCGCTCCTTAAGGCAGCCCCCCATGTCCAAAATTGGGGGGTACTTATTGTGAGGAAAACTTATCAGACTAGTCTGAAATGTTAGAAACAATTCCCACTTGCGCCTCTTTCATAGATGCCGTCAAGGAACAGTATTACCCTGTGGGAAACTATGATGACCAGTACACAAAATGGACCATTCTACATCAAGAACGGGACCAGACGGTGTCGGAGTACACCAACAAATTTCATACTCTGCGGAAAAAGCTGAGTATCAAAGACTCCGAGCGGCACCTAATCCTAAAATATTGCAGTGGTCTACATCGGTACATCCGAACTGAGATGGACTTCCTCGACATCTCTTCACTTGGATCCGCCTATCGGTATGCTGTTAAGATCGAGGAGAAATTTCGACAAAAGAACAAGCGAGACTCTGGACCTGTGAATCCACCGCAGAAGCAAGGAAAGGGAAACCCTGGCCCGCAGAACACAGCAAAAGAAAATGGCAACCAGTCCTCGCCACAAGCAAAGAAGGGAGATCGAAAGACAATGAAGGACACTGGTAAGTGGTGCGAATTTCATAAAAGCCCTTGGCACAACACTGATGAATGTCGCTCAAAGCAGTCATTAGTGGCTGAGATCAAATCTTCAGAATCAGATCCTGATTCTGATTCTGAACCCAATGCCACAGCCGCACACAATGGGAAGCAGACCCCACTGCCACTGTTGCTACTACACAGATTCAACTAGAGGATCCTGAAGAGTCAGAGGTAGAGGAGCGCTTATTCCACTCCCAGATGTGGGTAAAGGGAATGCCTCTACATTTTGTTGTTGACAACGGCAGCCGAAAGAACCTGATCTCAGCAGAAGTCGTCAAGAGATTGGAGCTTCCAACAACACCACACCCGCAACCTTACACAATCGGTTGGCTAAGCCAAGGACGCGGTATCCGCATTACTCAACAATGCCTCCTACCATACGGCATCAAGCCTTTCCAAGACGAGGTATTGTGTGATGTGGCCCCACTTGAAGTCTATGATGTCCTTTTAGGACAACCATATATGTGGAAGCGTCATGATGTATATGAGTCACGGCCGCGCAGTGTCATTGTCACTTTGGGAGGACAACTCTACCGAATCCCAGAGACAGTTGCACCTGCTACAGTCTCGCAGGGAAGGAAGATAAACTCCCACATCAGGAAATTATTCCTCTTCACAATTGCATCTGAAGGAGAACACAAGATCACAGAGACCTCCACACCCTCTATACAGGGTGTCTCTGCTCACCAGACACAAGAAGAAGACAGAGCCATTGTTTCCTCATCTATCCGAATACCTCTACAATGCAAGCCCACGCATTCAAGGTGCTCCTCCAAAAACAAATCATCCAAACAACAATTACAGCTCTCTCAGGATGCCAAAGAAAAGCAGCCTCTTCACTTCAACAAATGTCGCACCAGGAGATCAACTCAACACACAGTTCGAGATATGATATGGGATTCGACGCAATGGAGACCATTGCTTCCTAAGGAGGGAGGATTGATCCAGATGGATACCGGTGGCCACCCACCTATTCCACTGGCTCAAAACAATTGTCCATTGTGGCAGTTTCCTAGTTACTTTTTGGTAGTTTTTCGAGTCCTAAACTTCTGGGGCCGTTTTGAGGCCTTAAACGACGTTTTTTGGAGATTCGGGGCCAAATGGTTGCCATCGGCATGCATTTCGCCGACCAAAAGTTGTAAATCTTAGACCGACCTTTCCAACGAGTTCTCGAACGCCCAAATCGGAGATAGTATGCAAAAGTTATGACCCCGGGAAGTTGACTGTTCAACTTACCACCGTGGGGCCGCAAACTTTATGATGGTTCATCTTCTAGGGTTACGTTTTGGGACTTTTGGGGTTCTCACCTCGCTATTATTATTATAAATAGGCCCCTTTGGCCTCATTTTGTATTCAGTTTGGCACGAATGAGCGTAGCGGCCACATCTCTTCTCAGAGATAGCTACCACCATTCTAGCAATTGTATTACAGTCTGTTCTATTTCCGCCATTTAATAGAATATGTGTTTACTATATCTTTGTTATCTTTGCAAAATGTCTATTATTATGATTCTGTATATGTTCTTTCATTTCGTTCACGCATAAATCTGGATCAGTGGTATCAGAGCAATCTGCTCTTTGATTGTTTCTCGGTGCATGTCCCCGACGAGGTCCGAGTATAGAGAGTTTGGTCTCGAACTAGTTTCACTTGATCATTCTCGCCGTCCCAAACGACCTCCCATGGCGGAAGAAAAGAGAGACGACGGAGCAGGAGATCCTATCAAGTCGCTGCTCGAGGAAGCCCTCGAGGGACAGAGGAACGAGATGATGGATAGTTTCGCGCAAATCCTTCAGCGAATGACGGCCGCGGCCAGTGCATCTTCAATGAGCAGCCGGTTCGGGGATGCAACTCCCTTTAAGGTACAAGTTAACTTTGATATTCCTTTATTTGAAGGTAATATTGATGCAGATGCCCTAGATAATTGGATGAATTTTCTAGAAGGGTATTTCTCTATTCACAATTTTTCCGACAGAGAAAAGATCACCTTTACGCTCCTTAAGGCATCCCCCCATGTCCAAAATTGGTGGGGTACTTATTGTGAGCAAAACTTATCAGACGAGTCTAAAATGTTTGAAACAATTCCCACTTGGGCCTCTTTCATAGATGCCGTCAAGGAACAGTATTACCCTGTGGGAAACTATGATGACCAGTACACAAAATGGACCATTCTACGTCAAGAACGGGACCAGACGGTGTCAGAGTACACCAACAAATTTCATACTCTGCGGAAAAAGCTGAGTATCAAAGACTCCGAGCGGCACCTAATCCTAAAATATCGCAGTGGTCTACATCGGTACATCCGAACTGAGATGGACTTCCTCGACATCTCTTCACTTGGATCCGCCTATCGGTATGCTGTTAAGATCGAGGAGAAATTTTGAGAAAAGAACAAGCGAGACTCTGGACCTGCGAATCCAACGCAGAAGCAAGGAAAGGGAAAACCTGGCCCGCAAAACACAGCAAAAGAAAATGGCAACCAGTCCCCGCCACAAGCAAAGAAGGGAGATCGAAAGACAAAGAAGGACACTGGTAAGTGGTGCAAATTTCATAAAAGCCCTTGGCACAACACTGATGAATGTCGCTCAAAGCAGTCATTAGTGGCCGAGATCAAATCTTCAGAATCAGATCCTGATTCTGATTCTGAACCCAATGCCACAGCCGCACACAATGGGAGGCAGATCATTGAGGCAGACCCCACTGCCACTGTTGCTACTGCACAGATTCAACTAGAGGAGCCTGAAGAGTCAGAGGTAGAGGAGCGCTTATTCCACTCCCAGATGTGGGTAAAGGGAATGCCTCTACATTTTGTTGTTGACAACGGCAGCCAAAAGAACCTGATACCAGCAGAAGTCGTCAAGAGATTGGAGCTTCCAACAACACCACACCCGCAACCTTACACAATCGGTTGGCTAAGACAAGGACGCGGTATCCGCATTACTCAACAATGCCTCCTACCATACGGCATCAAGCCTTTCCAAGACGAGGTATTGTGTGATGTGGCCCCACTTGAAGTCTGTGATGTCCTTTTAGGACAACCATATATGTGGAAGCGTCATGCTGTATATGAGTCACGGCCGCGCAGTGTCATTGTCACTTTGGGAGGACAACTCTACCGAATCCCAGAGACAGTTGCACCTGCTACAGTCTCGCAGGGTAGGAAGATAAACTCCCACATCAGGAAATTATTCCTCTTCACAATTGCGTCTGAAGGAGAACACAAGATCACGGAGACCTCCACACCCTCTACACAGGGTGTCTCTGCTCACTAGACACAAGAAGAAGACAGAGCCATTGTTTCCTCATCTATCCGAATACCTCTACAATGCAATCCCACGCATTCAAGGTGCTCCTCCAAAAACAAATCATCCAGACAACAATTACAGCTCTCTCGGGATGCCAAAGAAAAGCAGCCTCTTCACTTCAACAAATGTCGCACCAGGAGATCAACTCAACACACAGTTCGAGATATGATATGGGATTCGACGCAATGGAGACCATTGCTTCCTAACGAGGGAGGATTGATCCAGATGGATATCGGTGGCCACCCACCTATTCCACTGGCTCAAAACAATTGTCCATTGTGGCAGTTTCCTAGTTACTTTTTGGCAGTTTTTCGAGTCCTAAACTTTCGGGGCCGTTTTGAGGCCTTAAACGACGTTTTTTGGAGATTCGGGGCCAAATGGTTGCAATTCGCATGTACTTGGGTGACCAAAAGTTGTAAATCTTAGACCGACCTTTCCAACGAGTTCTCGAACGCCCAAATCGGAGATCGTATGCAAAAGTTATGACCCCGGGAAGTTGACTG
>LPNX010993341.1:0-10252 GCA_001517045.1 Pseudotsuga menziesii
CACTAGTTTGCAGAGCCAAAGATAAATAAACGCACAATGTCTAATGGGATGAGTTTGGGAATGAAGACTGCAATTATAGAATCGTCTGAACTGCAATTTACGGTTAGGGATTATTTTATTACGAAAGAGAGACCTAGCACAACGATCCTACAAATCCTTGGAGATAGTATAGAATCATTAGATAAAAGTATAGGAAGGAGATGCTAAACTTCAAATAGAGTTAGAAGCCATTCTTGAAAATGAATTTCTTGCCATAATCAATAATAAATGTGTAGTCATGCTAGAAAATAAACTTGCAACCATACTCGATAATAAATTTACATCCTTTGAATTAAAGATTCAAAAACAAATATACAACAAGATATAATTGATAGAGACTAAGTTGGACTTAATGGAGACTAGATTACAGGTAATGGAAAAACAAAGTGTAATGTCCCTCTTGCATATCAATGAATACCTTGTAATGGTAAAATAATTAATTGTATTTGTTCTGGTGAGGAGCTCAAGGCCCCACTAGAAACAAAGACCTGGGAATCCAGGTATGTTAACTACCTAAGTGATAAACTTAGACCATGACACAACTTAATGACGTACAACTGAATCCACTAGTAGAAAAGTCAAGGAATATGAAGTAGTATTGGTCGCTCCCCCACCTAACCCGTAAGATCAAAATTTACGAATATAGGAGTTGTCATATAAAACGACCACGTTGGGGGAAAAGATCTCTAGAAATTGGTAGAATCGAAGTAACCTCTACAAGGCACGACTTCAACTATTAAAAACAATCTAAGATCACTACTAATTGGTAATATGAATTTGAAATAATAATAATGCTTATACCATTAAATCCTATGGTAGGATTTCCTTTACAAAGAAACGGGTTACTAAGCAATCATGACCATACATATATAGAGAGAAGAAAGATACATATATATTTATTGCTTATAATACAACCCATATAAAAGGGATAATATAAACAATTATGAGGGATATTACGACCTCTTAAATTGGGTTTGTTTATATTACTGAAGTAAAGGTCTTAATGGGAAACAAAGAGGATGGATATATCACCTTGTGATGGGAAAATACCAAGTGCTTGTCTCCTCCCTGAACGGGGTGAAGATCCTCTTTTTGCTCAATCCTCCATTGATTTAGGGTTATTAGTAGGGTTTTAAATAATGACAGTCTATGATTCCTTTTTTTGGTGGGGGCGATTCCTAATTTTTAGCTGTACGTCTCAGCATGGTCAAGGGAAATGGTCGTTTTTTTTTAGGCTGTAAATATTCCATACCGTTGGCTATTTAATAAAATTTCGTTTTGGTTAGGGGACGTTTTTTTAGAGAAAACCTCTCCCTTTTAAATGGAGTTATCAGCGTTGTGGGAAATCCCTGCACTGTCTGCGAGGAGCGTTCTCTGCATTTAGGGAGGGAATCTCTCCCTGTCTAGGGTACCAACTCATTGACTGAGATGGTATTTGTTAAATACCTGAACGCTTGACAATGAAGGGGGTTTTTATTCGTTTACCCTGATCTTTAGTCGCCAACGGTGGAGGCGTTACCAGATATTTTATGACCATTAATTGTGGAGATGTTATGGTCTGTGGCAGTAGTTAATATGCTGTCAAACAGCAATTGAGGGGGGAAGTTATTTATAAACTGCTTTAGGTCATATGAAAGAAGGCTATCAGACATGGGAGGTGGGCTGATTTCGAAATTAGTGGAGGAATAACGCCCAGCATGAGGGAAACACTGCTCACTGAATTCTCTCAGTCGGCTCTGCACTTCGTATCTGGTTTTGAAAAGTGGAATTACCATTCTGAAGACATGACCTTCTGGGTGTCTTGAGAGTTCCTGGCGGGATTTAGCGCACATCTGGTAAGAAACCTCTTTTGCTGCTCTTCATGATTTATGTAAAACAACTTTATTGACTTGTAATCTAGTCAAGGTGTGAAGGCCAGTTTTAAAGGCATGTAGAATTCTATAGGGTATGAGTCCCTTTTGGTATTTGACTAAGCTCTCCTAGAGCTGGTCTTTCACGTGGAAGCTGTTTTCCCTTACGATTAGGGT
This sequence comes from Pseudotsuga menziesii, assembly GCA_001517045.1. NCBI lineage: Eukaryota > Viridiplantae > Streptophyta > Pinopsida > Pinales > Pinaceae > Pseudotsuga > Pseudotsuga menziesii. Next base: position 2,067 of record LPNX010993341.1, read on the forward strand.
ATAAGTTTTATCGGTATGATGGTCCTCCCAAAATCGCAGTCGATCTTCCTTAGAGAGAGCGATAAGGGTAGAATTCAAAATGCTGGCATCGAATGGTGTTATCACAGGTTAATGTGATTGCATTTCCCTGCGTTTGACCCAACGTTTTTGTTTTCCCCACCTTTTAGAGCTTAGTAATCGCTGGAAATGGAACGCTCTGATCCCAAGGTGATGTGATCATGATCCTCCACATTTTGGCAGACAACGCCCTTGTTTGTGCAAGAGATTAACGTTGCCGAGAGCATAATGTTGCTTTTTATCTTCCCCATAAGTTAGTCTGTCGGTGGCAGTTACCATCTTATCAGTACTTTGGTCCCCCTTCGTTTTGCCTCGGTATGAGCTAGGTCGACCCAACTTTTGGATCTGTGTACTCAAAAGTTTTTATAAAAACCCATGCCAAATTCTTAAATTATGCAGTTGGGAAAATTATCCCTGAACCCTCGATTGTGTTGTGATATGGTGAGCATCCAACGCAGGATCAATTTTTGCAGAGGTGTTAATTATAAAATGTGCAAGTCGTAGCTCTATTGCAGGGTCTAAGGTCTATAAATGACGAGGTGGTAAATCATGCTAAATAGTAAAAAGGTATGTTTATGCCCTTGGTTTTTCAATAGCCTATCTGTGAATGGTTGGTCTCTCAATTGCGTTACCCTACAGAATTAGAGAGCGTTTTTTTTCCCTCTTTGGCATATGTATGTGTTGTTATTTTTACTTGCCAAACAGGCTAGATAGCATTGTGGGTTATGTTATTATATCTTACTTGCCAAACATGCTTGATAGTATTCTAGGCTATGTTATTATATTTGCTTGCCAAGTAGGCTTGTTGGTATGGAGGGTTACGCTCTGGACTAGTGGAGACACCGCCATATCCCTAGATAAAAATCAGCATTAAAAAGATAAAAATGAAACTAGAGGATGATCCCGGCTCGGGCCGTAAAAGAATAAATAGGTCAGAAACCTTTAATAATATTAAAGGTTGTATAAACAAGAAACTGATGAATCAGCCTATTTTGAATTCAATGACAAATGATGGTCTCAGGAAAGAGATACTGTTATAATAGGAATAGGCAAGAATCACTACTTTATCCCATGTACATTGTCGTATGTGTTGTATAAGATGAATTTCGGAAAATTTACTCCCTAAGGAAATCCGGCGAAGGTTCTATAGAAAAGAATGGCAACATTTTGTTGCGGATTGTAATCATTTTGATGAAATGAAAGTCACAGGCATGTGACACCTTTTGGTGGATGTAACCCCAAGATCGGGGTGAACCACGCACATTTTGTCCGTTTCCTTTTGATTTGTTCTGAATGTTCCTTTTTTTTCTTGTCAGTATCTTGTGTATATGTGATGACTGATCCGCATCTTGTCAATAGATTGTTTGGTGTATGTGTAATGATGATCTAAAATTTTGCTAATAAGATTTATTATATGCTGATTTGCAACTTTGATGACTAATGTAAAAGAGGATTCTGTTAATAAGATCATCTTGTGAATAGATTGTTTGGTGTACCTGTAATGACGATCTACAATTCTGCTAATAAGATTTATTATATGCTGATCTGCAACTTTGATGACTAATGTAGAAGAGGATTTTGTTAATAAGATCATCTTGTGAATAGATTGTTTGGTGTACCGGTAATGACGATCTACAATTCTGCTAATAAGATTTATTATATGCTGATTTCCAGCTTTGATGACTAATGTAGAAGAGGATTCTGTTAATAAGACTGACTAAATACATCAATAGAGTGTACCTTGTAAAGTAAATCTATGAATTGGAGTCCACGGTAAGCCCTATTAATTTATAAAGGATTGGCAATGGACCATCCATAACCCTGCACCCTCGCTGATGGGTACCTAATGATTTAATGATTAAATAGGTAATTGTAATAATCACCTTGAGATCCATATTTTGTTAAAAGGGTTTGTGGGAAAACTTATGTTTAAAGGATGTCCGAAATGAGTACTTTCCCAAGTTGATAATTTGAGAAGAATTATCCCTTGTTGAAGAAAACATAAGTGTCTAAAGTTAGCATGCATGGTGCTTCCTCCCGAGGATTATTTTTATATTTCTATTATTATGATCAGCAAAAAGGGTAGGAACGTTATGTGTCAAAGTAAGAATAAACTCTGACGAATTGAAACATAGGAAATGTGTTAGGCCATAAGTTATTGACTGAATGAAATGCATACACCTATGACTCACTAATAAGAAAATATCTTTGTAATAAGTTCAAATGTTTGAATTTATTCATAGCTTATTACACTCTCCTTCCCCTTCTTCACGCATAACGACCATGAGGTATATGGGGTATGCTACATATGGTATCAGAGCCAAGATAAAACACTTGGGACTAATTGGGCTCAAAATGCTCCTACATGTTCTACTTTAGAACTACATGTTTACTGACCTTGGAGTTGTGCAGGGGAGGCTGGAACATTAGCTCAAAATCACAACGAAGATGACCCTATACCTTGACATTTCTATGTGAGACCCGAGCATGTAAGTACATAGGTATCCGGTTATTCGCTTGCTCACTTACGAATATGTTTACAAATAGCTAAGTTCATTGCTTCGTCTCTATTTTTGAGTTGCGCCAATAAAAAAAATTCTGAGGTATAGAGGTCTTCTTGGTCAAGCTCATGGTCAACGAAAGTACCATGGGAGTTTCTATTAAAATAGTAATATGGGAATTGGGGATTCATAGTTTTGTATATGTGTATGTACTGTGATTTTGCTTCAGTTCATAAATATGGATCTGGTTATGATCATATTCTGAGATTTTTGAGTTTTCTTAGGCACCTAGAATTTTAATATACATCGGGGCATGAGTATGTTTCTATGATTCTCGTGTGTTTTTCCATATGCATTCAAGACCTCTTTATGTGACCGGTTAAGAGATTGTTAGATATGCATCCAAGTATGAGTACGCTTCGGCGATTATATTATTGCATGAATTCCAACATGCATTAGAGTATAGATTGGTTATGAGACTTAGATTTCCATGGTTGTATGAAATTGCAAAGATAGATCTGATCATAGGAAATTAATCTTGTTAGACATGATGCTTGTATATAGTTGCATGAATAGACCCAAGGGATTATATGTGTTCCAAGTATAGATATCATGTATGGGAATTCCGATCTCGTGGTGGTATGAGTTTGCAAGGACAGATCTGTTTATATATTGATTTCTGTCAAGATCTAATGATTGCATGTATGGGCATGGACCGGGACCTTGTTTTGTATTTTGATTAGATAAGGCTAATGAAAGAGTCATGAATGGAATGCCTCCTATTTCCTTAGTTGGAATTACTGCTGATATGTGTAATCCATTAACCTTGTGGTTGAGTATTGAGATCGAAATCCTTGGTTGGCTTCCAAATTTAATCAAGTATCAATTATGAATCTGTTTGCTGACATTGTATTAATTGGAATCTGATTCTTGGTAACTTTCTTTCTGATATGTAATCTCCTCCCTTGTGACTTGAATACCAAATATCTAATTAAATGCTTAAATAATGTCGACACATTTCTTGACAACGGCAGAAAAATGAAGGTTTGAAAGTTGTTAACGGTTTTGATTTGTGGTTATAAATTCATTAATAGAGGTTTTGAAGTTTTGTATGTTAAAACCTTTTGCTTGTTCAATAAAGTCACAAATGAAAAAAAATACAAGACAAGCCGTATCTCCTTATGAATCATGACATTGCTGGATTGAGCATTGAAAATCCTTAAATAGAATGGCGAATGTACTTCTTGATCCATGTTGACCTCGCTAGGGATGTTTTGGCTATTAGTGAATGATGCTGTGCATACTGGAATGTTTATGTTTAGTTACTAGTACCAGCTTCATAATTAAGAAAATGAATTCTTAGAGTCATGCTCTTATTAGTAAACATTCTGGAATTGGTTCCTTGTTGCTTGGATTGAGTCTTGATTTTGAACTATCTTATATTTTGATTTCTCATGGCTGGTATTTTTTTATTTTGGGTATTGATATGCTAATAGACCATTTTATTGCTATCATATGTCTATTTTTAGATTCTAGCAAGAACCCTAGAATTGAATTCTAGCGCTAGATTAAATGATCTTGTTGGCAGTCTTGTGAATGAAACCATTAAGAATTTGGGAACATTGTTGTTGCTTGGGTGATGTTAAGATTGGCATCTTAAGAGCTGATATGGATTTGATGTTGATAAATAAGTTGATGAATGTTGTATAATGTGATATGCTAACATGGCAATATAGGCCAGGAACATTAACGGCTGGAGCCAACCGTTAGGAAATATTTGTTGCCATAGATAAGGAGGTTAAGTATGGGTATTGTTTTACTTAATATAATTGGTGAACCTCGCTTGTTTTTATAAACAAGGGCTAACTGTTGGTGATGTTGTTGCATACTAACATTGCAGGCTTCACCAAGATTATGACCATTGCTACATCGAAGTACATTATGGTATATAAATTTGCCTGTGTATGTAAGTTACGCTCATTTACTCAGAAAAGGAGTAAGGAATAATCCTCTTTTTTTGTTTACAAGGATGTGTAACTCGTGAATGACGATTAAAAATTGATGCAAATTATGAAAATTGATTATTGCAATTTTGGGTTATCAATGAATGCCTTGACTGATTATGGAAGTTGATTCATGAAACGAGACAATAAAAATAAAGTCATGAAAGCACCATGGAGTGTGCATTACAATAATCAAGGTTAAAATTCATACAAATACAAACAAGGAAAAATTTTGGATTCCGCGTGAGCACCGTGGTGTTAGGCAAGTGATTGCCGCATGAGCACACTGGTGTTAGGAATATATGCCGCAGGAGCACAATGGTGTTAGGCAAGCTATTTCCGTGTGAGCACATTGGTGTTAGGCATATGGTGTGGCAAAAGACCTAGGAAAAAATTTGGACATCTGGAAAGACAGGACGCTGTTTGATGTCACTGAGGAGAGTAACCTCAGAATTATTGTAAGTCCACACCAGAACAGGAAAAAGAAACTCAATGGGAGTTTGGGAAACATAACGAACATAAAATCCTGTTAAATGACTTTTCCAAAAGATTGTTACATTGCTTGATGTGTAAAGGTCAAGGAATGGTTCCTCAGGTAGAGGATGACCTATTCGACCAAAAGTTGGAAATAAAAAACCAATGGTAAAAAAAGATAGTAATCAGGTTATTGATGAATAAATTGCATTAGGAAAGTAATTGGGTATTATGATACCATTGAAAAACTAGAAGATTGAAGACTGTTACAATGAAAAATGATCTATGGCCTTTTGTTTAAGTTTAAATTATCATTTTGGACATGAATTGCTAACAACTTGGGGCGCGTTCTGCACCTTGTGCAGGAAACTACAGATATTAAATATCAGCAACTTGAGAAGATACGGAAAGATCACAGGGGATCAGGATAAAAAGGATGAAAGTAAGAAAAGACAACAAAACGGAAGAAGGAAAATGGTTGAAAATGAGAACACCAAGGACGGTGTTATTTTTAAGGGGGAGAGGATGTAATGTCCCTCTTGCATACCAATGAATACCTTGTAATGGTAAAATAATTAATTGTATTTGTTCTAGTGAGGAGCTCAAGGCCAAGGCCCCACTAGAAACAAAGACCTGGGAATCCAGGTATGTTAATTACCTAAGTGATAAACTTAGACCGTGACACAACTTAATGACGTACAACTGAATCCACTAGTAGAAAAGTCAAGGATAATGAAGTGGTATTGGTCGCTCCCCCACCTAACCCGTAAGATCAAAATTTACGAATATAAGAGTTGTCATATAAAACGACCACGTTGGGGGAAAAGATCTCTAGAAATTGGTAGAATCGAAGTAACCTCGACAAGGCACGACTTCAACTATTAAAAACAATCTAAGATCACTACTAATTGGTAATATGAAATTTAAATAACAATAATGCTTATACCATTAAATCCTATGGTAGGATTTCCTTTACAAAGAAACGGGTTACTAAGCAATCATGACCATACATATATATAGAGAAGAAAGATACATATATATTTTCTGCTTATAAGACAACCCATATAAAAGGGATAATATAAACAATTATGAGGGATATTACGACCTCTTTAATTGGGTTTGTTTATATTACTGAAGTAAAGGTCTTAATGGGAAACAAAGAGGATGGATATATCACCTTGCGATGGGAAAATACCAAGTGCTTGTCTCCTCCCTGAACGGCGCGGAGATCCTCTTTTTGCTCAATCCTCCATTGATTTAGGGTTATTAGTACGGTTTTAAATAATGACAGTCTATGATTCCTTTTTTTGGTGGGGGTGATTCCTAATTTTTAGCTGTATGTCTCACCATGGTCAAGGGAAATGGTCGTTTTTTTTGAGGCTGTAAATATTCCATACCGTTAATAAAATTTCATTTTGGTTAGGGGATGTTTTTTTAGAGAAAACCTCTCCCTTTTAAATGGAGTTATTAGCGTTGTGGGAAATCCCTGCACTGTCTCCGACGAGCGTTCTCTGCATTTAGGGAGGGAATCTCTCCTTGTCTAGGGTACCAACTCATTGACTGAGATGGTATTTGTTAAATACCTGAACGCTTGACAATGAAGGGGGTTTTTATTCGTTTACCCTGATCTTTAGTCGCCAATGGTGGAGGTGTTACCAGATATTTTATGACCATTAATTGTGGATACGTTATGGTCTATGGCAGTAGTTAATATGCTATCAAACAGCAATTGAGGGGGGAAGTTATTTATAAAATGTTGTAGGTCATATGAAAGAAGGCTATCAGACATGGGAGGAGGGATGATTTCGAAATTAGTGGAGGAATAACGCCCAGCATGAGGGAAACGCTGCTCACTGAATTCTCTCAGTCAGCTCTACACTTCATATCTGGTTTTGAAAAGTGGAATTACCATTCTGAAGACATGACCTTCTGGGTGTCTTGAGAGTTCCTGTCAGGATTTAGCGCACATCTGGTAAGAAACCTCTTTTGCTGCTCTTCATGATTTATGTAAAACAACTTTACTGACTTGTAAGCTAGTCAAGGTGTGAAGGCCAGTTTTAAAGGCATGTAGAATTCTATAGGGTATGAGTCCCGTTTGGTATTTGACTGAGCTCTCCTAGAGCTAGTCTTTCACATGGAAGCTATTTTCCCTTACGATTAGGTATAAGTTTTACCGGTATGATGGTCCTCCCAAAATCGCTGTCGATCTTCCTTAGAGAGAGCGATAAGGCTACAATTCGAAACGCCGACATCGAATGGTGTTATCACAAGTTAATGTGATTGCATTTCCGTGCGTTTGACCCAACGTTTTTGTTTTCCCCACCTTTTAGAGCTTAGTAATCGCTGGAAATGGAACGCTCTGATCCCAAGGTGATGTGATCGTGATCCTCCACATTTTGGTAGACAACACCCTTGTTTGTGTAAGATATTAACATTGCCGAGAGCATAATGCTGCTTTTTATCTTCCCCATAATTTAGTCTGTCGGTGGCAGTTACCATCTTATAAGTACTTTGGTCCCCCTTCATTTTGCCTGGGTATGAGCCAGGTCGACCCAACTTTTGGATCTGTGTACTCAAAAGTTTTTATAAAAACCCATGCCAAATTCTTAAATTATGCAGTTGGGAAAATTATCCCCGAACCCTCGATTGTGTTGTGATATGGTGAGCATCCAACGCAGGATCAATTTTTGCAGAGGTGTTAATTATAAAATGTGCAAGTCGTAGCTCCATCGTAGGGTCTAAGGTCTATAAATGACCAGGTGGTAAATCGTGCTAAATAGTAAAAAGGTATGTTTATGCCCTTGGTTTTTCAATAGCCTGTCTGTGAATGGCTAGTATCTCAATTGCGTTACCCTACAGAATTACAGAGCGTTTTTTTTCCCTCTTTGGAATATGTATGTGTTGTTATTTTTACTTGCCAAACAGGCTAGATAGCATTGTGGGTTATGTTATTATATCTTACTTGCCGAACATGCTTGATAGTATTCTGGGCTATCTTATTATATTTGCTTGCCAAGCAGGCTTGTTGGTATGGAGGGTTACGCTCTGGAGTAGTGGAGACACCACCATAGCCCTAGATAAAAATCAGCATTAAAAAGATAAAAATGAAAATAGAGGATGATCCCGGCTCGGGCCGTAAAAGAATAAATAG
>LPNX010993347.1:0-5000 GCA_001517045.1 Pseudotsuga menziesii
ACCCTAGTTGGTTTTCAATATGTACATACATCCATGTGTTTCTAGTTCCATCTCATAACTTGTAAAGAGGTCACTAAACCATAGTTTCATGTCATAACTTGTCAACCCTAGTGATAGCATGCAAAGTGGTGTTCATGAAATCCTATATGGTTTTCGATTTGTGCACGGCCATGTGTTTCTAGTTCCCTCTCTTTAATTGTAAATTACTCACTAAACCCTAGTTCCATCTCATTATTTATCAACCCTAGTTGGTTTCCAATTTCTAGCTCCCTCTCTTAACTTGTAAATTGCTCACTAAACCCTAGTTCCATCTCATTATTTGTCAACCCTAGTGATAGCATGCAAATTGGTGTTCATGAAAGCGTAGTTGGTTTCCGATTTGTACATGGCCATGTGTTTCTAGTTCCCTCTCTTAACTTATAAATTGCTCACTAAACTTTAGTTCCATCTCGTTATTTGTCAACCCTAGTGATAGCATGCAAATTGGTGTTTTTGAAAGCCTAGTTACTTTCTAATTTGTACATGGCCATGTATTTCTAGTTCTATCTCATAACTTTTAAAGAGCTCACTAAACCCTAGTTCCATCTCATTATTTGTCAACCCTAGTGATAGCATGCACATTGGTGTTCATGAAAGCCTAGTTGGTTTCTGATTTGTACATGGCCATGTGTTTCTAGTTCCCTCTATTAACTTGTAAAGAGCTCACTAAACTCTAGTTCCATCTCATTATTTGTCAACCCTAGTGATAGCATGAAAATTGGTGTTCATGAAAGCCTAGTTGGTTTCTGATTTGTACATGTCCATGTATTTCTAGTTCCCTCTCTTAACTTGTAAATTGGTCACGAAACCCTAGTTTCATCTCATACCTTGTCAACCCTATTTGATGCATGCAAATTGGTGTTCATGAAAGCCTAGTTGGTGCATGCAAGTATTGGTGTTCATGTGTTTCTAGTTCCCTCTCTTAACTTGTAAAGAGCTCACTAAACCCTAGTTCCATCTCATTATTTGTCAACCCTAGTGATAGCATGCAAATTGGTGTTCATGAAAGCCTAGTTGGTTTCTGATTTGTACATGGCCTTGTGTTTCTAGTTCCATATCTTGACTTGTAAAGAGCTCACTAAACCCTAGTTCCATCTCATTATTTGTCAACCTTGGTGATAGCATCCAAATTGGTGTTCATGAAAGCCTAGTTGGTTTCTAATCTGTATATGTCCATGTGTTTATAGTTCTCTCTCTGAACTTGTAAATTGCTCACGAAACCCTAGTTCCATCTCATACCTTGTAAACCCTAGTTGGTGCATGCAAATTGGTGTTCACGAAAGCCTAGTTAGTCCATGCAGTTATTGGTGTTCATGTGTTTCTAGTTCCCTCTTTTAAATTGTAAAGAGCTCACTAAACCCTAGTTCCATCTCATTTTTTTTCAACCCTAGTGATAGCATGCAAATTGGTGTTCATGAAAGCCTAGTTGGTTTTTGATTTGTACATGGCCATGTGTTTCTAGTTCCCTCTCTTAACTTGTAAAGAGATCACTAAACCCTAGTTCCATCTCATTATTTGTCAACCCTAGTGATAGCATGCAAATTGGTGTTCATGAAAGTCTAGTTGGTTTCTGATTTGTACATGTCCATGTGTTTCTAGTTCTCTCTCTTCACTTGTAAATTTCTCACTAAACCCTTGTTCCATCTCATAACTTGTCAACCCTAGTGATAGCATGCAAAGTGGTGTTCATGAAAGCCTAGTTGGTTTCTGATTTGTACATGGAAATGTAATTAAATGTATATTAATCTAAAAACATCAAGAAATGTAAATTTCAACAACTTGAGAGCTTGTTATTTTCCGAACTCTATTTGTTGGTGTCTAAAGACACCATTCTTGGCGCCTCCAATGTGCTGTAGATGTTGTTTGTATCCTAGGCACACGAAATGCTAGACATTAGTAACATCATAAGAAAAAAAAGAGAACCCAATTTAAATGTGCAAACATGATTTATAGATAACTCACCCGAGGTTGTACGATCGTGTTTATAGTGTCCAGTATCCTCTGAATAATATTATGTCTGTGAATGGTATTGGTCAATCATAAGTTTATTACATTGGGAATAAAGTAAGGCTGAATAATTGAAATTGTGCTTCAAAATTCACTTTAAATGTTATTGGTCAATCACAGGTTTATTACATTGGGAATAAAGTAAGGCTAAATAATTGAAATTGTGCTTCAAAATTCACTTTAAAGGTTAAATAACGTACCTGACAATGCACTCATACAAGTAGACCATCCGGATCATCTCTGGTGCCGATGGTATCCATCAATATTTCGTGCTCTATATGAGGTAGCAAGTATCATACATGTGACCTATTTTTGTGACCAAGTGTACGTAGCTTGATGTTTATAACAACTACTAGGTTGGTGAAATGGTATACAATAGCTCCTGGTCTATAATCCTGATATACATACCCACCCTTCCTTTTCTGTTGTGCTGCAAGTGTCAAGTACTCCCTTTTTATAACCATCGATTCGGTTGGGAATTCAATATTTTCATCATCTGTAATAGGTTTGAGAATGGTTTGTTTCCCCTCTAAGCAATGTGCCAACCAATAGTTAGAACCTCATTCATTATTTTTTGGGGCAACCACTACATATATATGACCTGTGAATGGAAATAGGTCGAGTTAACAATACATTTTGTAAATAAGGTTTTGCATTTCTAATTTCTACATAAATTAAATTCTACATAGGTCGAGTAAACAATACATAAATGCATTTTCTAATTTAGGTACTACTTGTGTAGCTTCTTGTATGAGATTCGATATGTGATCATAGTCTGTATAAATATGTGTCTGATCATTTTCCAAATGGTCTATTTCATTAAACTTGTTGAAATTGGTGCCAAGTGTCACTCGATCCCATGTATCAATGGTATCCGTATACTCACAATCATCCCATTCACCGATGCTACAGGAACTGCAAAAGCAAGCCTTCAATCTTGTCCAAATTTGTAGGGTCGAGTTGTCTGAGCTTCTAATTGAATGAAATTGTCGAGTTTGATGCACTGTGTTCACCCAATGTGTTTGTGATTGATCCACATTTGTCACCTCCCAGAATATTCTTTGCACTAAGTGTTCCTTGTTGCTTGTTCTCCCATGACAGATGCACACCATTCGACTATAGATGCAGCGTCTCAAAGGCGAGCACCTGTAAAATTCATCTCTTCTCTTCGAAGGGTAGTTTTAATGCATGCACCAGCACCATCGTGCTCTCCTTTTTCATGAATAGTTTCAAAGTAGTTCCATACATGTGGCACCTTGTATTTTATGTGCAACAAACACAACCATTCAAATACATGTGCATTCTTGAACTGTCCAGCACAGGCATCTGACCAAATGAAATGACGATAAAATGGTATATCCATAGCTATCACACGATCATAGAATAATTTAAAGCAATGTTGCATGGAATGGATGTCATGGGTCTGGTCGTCACTTATGTAGAAGTGACTTTCTTTCAGTATCACACGTTTTTCTTCATTGCTATTTGGCCCATGTAGATACGTGATATGCATCATTATGCTCACGTGCTCTGAGTGATAGTATTGACTTTGTATTTCATTTTGTGGTTGTAGGGTGTAATTTTCCACAAATTCAACAACTGATAGTATTGTTCCGAGAGGGAAGGTGTCCCAACATATTCTGAATTGCTCATCTTGCCACCATGCCATATCGACATGTTGAATGTACTGTTGGATCTTTCCACGAAACTCTGGAATAAAATCACATACTTGCACCTGGTACATGAATATTAATATGTCAATAAACCACATAAAAAAATGTGTACATGAATATTAATATGTCAATATTCAACAATTTACTTGTGAAGTCAAACCAATTTAATCTTCCTGCTTTCTTTCCCATCATGTAGCTGATATGTCTCATACTGATAGTTCTACTTCTCGACAATTGTATTCCCGAATGCTTGATATTCACTTTCATGGATGCAATCAGACCATAATGATATCCCACCACAATTGTTGCAAGAACTGTCTACACATTGTTTTAATTAATGTGTCTTCCCATCTTGCCTCAGACACATTATGCTATGGACGAAATCTCTGGATGACATTGGCGGTACTGCACTTGAGCATTCCTGCACATGGTTAGGATGCAAAAAATGACATATATGTGCAAATGTATGGTAATATAGGTCAAACTCTACATGGTATCTACAACAACAAGTGTTCTGGATGGTATTGATTCTAACATACCAAGGCTTGCATTTTTCAAAAGATTTTTGCTCGAGTCTTAGCTCTATGTGGGAAACTTTAAACATCTCAAACATATGAGTTTGTGTCATGTCAAGATAATGCTTAACATGAGGTTCATTATTTCTAGAACCCCTACAATGTTTTAACACATCCTTCATGTTAGAAGAAGGCCTAGTGTTATCATGCCAAAACGTTTGCACTAGGCCCTTCACTGCTTCGACTAACTTCATGTCTTTGCGGGGCAACCTACCGCTAAATGCCCATAATGTTTCCATTTGTCCCTCTACATCAAGGTTGTCTATTCTTACTGAATATTTTTTAAGTGTATTTGGATGTAAAGACATAATTTGTGCTGTGCATTTAAGTAAATGACGTTGTCTTGTGGATCTACATACAATTGATTCAACCAATACACAACGAGCCACATTATAGTCTTGTGAATGAGTTTTTTTACCAATCGATGTGAATGTAGCAGCAAGAGATTTAACAATGTGATTACTTGATTCGATATTCTTCATTGTTCTTATGCCTAAATTTCTTCTAACAGTTTCCATATTTCTATATTTAAGCAAAGCTAAAAACAATTGGCATTTACCGGCTTCGGATTTGTTATCAAAATATTGTTTCATTATTTGAGAACAATGACGAAGGATAGTGCATTTAGCCACCTTACCTTCCATGGAAGTCAATCCACTCTCATCCACTTGTATTTGTTTAGGAGTTCTCTTTCGTTTTGATGCAA
>LPNX010993347.1:10000-23991 GCA_001517045.1 Pseudotsuga menziesii
GTACATCAGCCCTTAAATATCATCCTTAAGGGGGCGTCTTAAACTATTGTCTTAAATTTAAGACAATAGTTTAAGACATCCACTTAAAGATGATATTTAAGACAATACCCAATTTTATTTTGTCTTAAGTTGAGACAATTTACAAAAGTATTGTCTCAAATATGTAAATTGTCTAGTTCAGACAATTTACATAAACATTGTCTCAATAGTCTCTTTTGTCTATCTAAATGCTATTTTCTTAAAAAATAAATTACAATATCTTAAATTGTATTTATTTTTGGAAGGACATAGTGGAATTGAACCACCAATCTTTTGCTATGTAAAGCAGACACTCTACCATTGAGCTAATGCCCTTAAATAAGTAAGAAAAAGATGTATATTTTGTGTAAAACGTAAAAGAAATGTCATGTCAACTAATAACATCTTAAATAAATGTCATAATTAATATAGGAACACCAACATATTGATTTACAATATAGGTGGACAAAAACTAAAAATCCACAACTCGGAAAAGGCTTTATGTAAAAATTTAATTTTGTTTTTTTTAATAAAAATGAGTTTTCTAAAAAAATTAGTAACTAATTAAAAAAAAAGATATAAAATTCATATTTTAAAAAATACTAATTTTCTCTTTAAAAGAAATCTTCTTAAACACTTCCACAATATACAAAATCAATCAAACAAAATTTTGTAAGAAAATACTAATTTTGTCAAATAGGTCTTAAACACCCTCATATTTTATTAGTGAATACTTACATGATTGCAAGAGACTATCCATGCAAGAGGAAGAAATTGTGAAATTGCTTCACATGAAGGTAGTTGTTGCGTAAAAACTTTAGTGAAGAATATATGCCTTCAAATCAACCTGTAAATGGACATACAATAATACACAATGGAAACAACAAACATTGATAGATAATGAATCACAATCATTAAAAGAGGATCGTAACCTTTCATTGCAAATGCTTATTAGCTGAACATACCATTTTCCTTGACTCAACAGACATAGAAGTTTCCAGAACATGGAATAGTGAAAGGTAGAATCTCACTATCACTATTGCGTAGCCTTAAAAAAAGGCCTGACTTGAAATATCTAATTTCCTAAAATTTGAGCGAGGGGTGCGAGTTATAAATCTTGAATTAACTTGGGTCATCATATGGATAGGCACTTGTACTATAGAAATAATTAAAATGGGCCTGTTATCCCATATCACAATTAATTCATTCTGCGGTGGCGAATGCAAATCACAATATGGGTTCAAACAAAGTAATTTGAAATTACCAGGTATCCATAATACCTTCGATATGTCAAAAATTGATGAATATGGAATATCACTATTGCATAGCCTTAAAAAAAGCCTGATTTGAAATGCAGATTCTATGAAGAAATGTACAACATTCTTTTATCTTTATTTTAGAAGTCATTTGAGCACAACATTTTTCAAAAAGGAGTCTAAAAGATCTTATTCTAAGCAATACAAAAGACGGTGCCCAAAACATATATTTAAACAAATTTCCATATAATGCAAATTGTTTCACAAAATGTTAGTCTCGCAATTCATTGGTATACTGTGCGGTATGTTTTTTCTTGAGCCACCCAAACTCCTTAACCACTCGAGGGGTAGTAATTTTGTTCTATGAGAAATCAATCGATCCTCATGAAGCAATTAAAACTTGGCCTACATATATATGGAGAAAATTTCAAGCTAAGCTTAAAAAAAAAAGGCAAATACCATCAAACTAAACACAATATATCTAAAATGAAAATGCGAAAAGATTAAAAATATCCCATTAAGAAGATTTGGTTGTGTAAACTTCATTAAAAATATTGAACTAAAGTCGGGAAGGGATTCAAAATATTCCATGAAATAAAAATTGTCTCTGTAAACTTTGACTAGAAAAAAAAATTGAACGAACCTTGTCTGCCATTTCGCTTAGCCCCCGGTTTTCTCCAACTGGCATTTCATAGATGGGATTCAAACCTCAGTGAAAGCATCAATATCATTAATTTTGAAAGTAGAGAAACACTGTCGTAGAAAAAGAAAAATAAAAAACAAAAACTACCTTGTAACCCTACGAAACGCCTTGCACCTCTTGACTGAGACTCTAGAAAATTTTGAACTGGCGGTATTTTGCCTCCTTGTGTTTTCAGAATTCATTTTCTGAGAGAATGGTGTTGGATATGTTGAATAATCCTTCGGGATTACATTGTAAATAATATTTCAGTTATTAGTTAGTAAAATCTAGTTAATAATCTCATTATCTAACTATAGATAATGGTTTTGATCTCCTTTATATGTAACACTCATTCATGTAATAAGACATTGATTTGCTGAGGTTCTTCACAACCTGTGTCAGTGGTATCAGAGCAAAGGAAGCGAATCATTGGTGAGAAAGACTTGGTGAAAAAGTAGCCTATAAAGGAGGAGCCAGCAAAGGAGCTATCACCAAGAAAGGAAGAAAGGAGAGCTGCCTAGTAAAGATTGTGGAAGAAAGACAAAGACTGCACATAAAGAGGAGACTAGAGACTTCATGTAAATTGTTCTG
The DNA here is from genome assembly GCA_001517045.1 of Pseudotsuga menziesii. Classification (NCBI taxonomy): domain Eukaryota; kingdom Viridiplantae; phylum Streptophyta; class Pinopsida; order Pinales; family Pinaceae; genus Pseudotsuga; species Pseudotsuga menziesii. Next base: position 12,548 of record LPNX010993347.1, read on the forward strand.
GTAATTCTTTTGAAGAATTATTTTCTTTTTTTTTTAAAAGAAAAAGAAAAAGGAAGAGAGCTGCCATTTATATTTTCTTGCAATGGTTTCTTTAAATTAATTATCAAATCACTGGGGAGTTTTTTTTCCAGAAAATAAAAGTTTTTAAAATAGCCATTTATATTTGAGTGCAAGGTTTTTTAAATTGAAATATTAAACCTTTCCGGAAATCTTTTTAGAAGATAAAAAGATTTTAAAGAACATTAGCTAAGAGGAAAAGAATATTTCAGACCGTATTTTGTACACAAAAATTTACTACACAGTAAATTTCAATGAATTCTTTAATTTCAATTGTTGGAGTTATTTTGTCTGGAAAAGAAAATTATCAGGAATGGTTTCGTAAAGTTAAAAATACCCTTATTTTTAATTATATGTGGGATGGAATTTGTGAAAATGAGAATTTAGAAGATAAGGAAGATGGAGAAGCAATAAATGAAGTGGATAAAAGTGCACCAGTGCCACCTAATAATGCCAAAGAGTTAGCATTATGGAAAAGCAAGGACAAGAAGGCTTATGCCTTGAATATTGCCTCTGTAAGTGAAGAAGTAAGTAGACATTTAGTTTCTAGCAAAAGTGCTTGGGAGGCATTAAAGAAACTAAAAGATTTGTATGATTCACATTCTGAGCTTGAAATCATACAATTGTTAATGGAGTTATTTAACTTAGAGTTAAAAGATAATGATCCAATGAAACTTGCTTCTGAAATTAGAGCCATTTTCCATGATATTGATGCAACTGGTGTAAAAGTTGACATTCAACTTACTGCATTTATTAAAGCTCTTTATCCTACATATACTCATTATTTAGAATCACTTCAAGCTAGTGGCCAAATGAAAGCTATGACCTTTGAAACACTTGTTGAGAAAATTGCAGAAAGAGAGAAAGCATTTGGGAAGAAGGAGTCTAAACCCAATGAAGAAACTTTGTGTCTTGCACAGAAAGGACACAAATCAAAAGAAGAATTTGCAAAGGATGAAAATAGAAGTAGAGGTCGAGGTAGAGGACAAAGAGGACAGTACAGAGGAAGGGGGGAATATTTAATCAAGGAGAGAAACAATGTTATAGATGTGGAAAAACTGGTCATACTGCCAGTTATTGTAGAACTTCTTGGGATAAAATTGTTAACAAGAAAGAGCAAGTACAAGATAAAGGAAATGATAAAGGTGACCCTTCTGAATCTGCACATTATGTTGTTGCACATTGTAATCTAGGAATTGAAGAAGCTTTCAGTACTTCGTTTTCATGGAATGATACTTGGTTATTGGACACCGGAGCCACATGTCATATGACCTTTAGAAAAGATTTATTTGAAAGTTTTAGTGATCAAATTGACGGGGTAGTACATTTGGCAGATAAGTCTTAGTTAAAACCTTCAAGAATTGGTTCTGTAAGATTGAAATTATTAGGACTTGGTGATTATATACTTTCTGACGTGCTTTATGTTCCACAATTGAAGAGAAATCTAAATCTCTTGTGCAAATTAGACAACAAAATCATTCGATACATATGTTTGATGGTATCATTGAAATTAGAAGAGCTTATGATAACGAGGTTGAAATGAATGGAGTGGAAGATAACAAACTTTTAAAGTTGAATGGTACATCATCCAATTCACAGAATTCTACAAATTTGGTTCAGCATAATAGTAATTTATCTTCTTGCTTATTGTGGCATGCAAGATTTGGTCATATTAGTTATGATAGTCTCAGGATTATGAAACAGAAAGGATTTCAAGGGCTTCCTACTATTCCAAGAAAACTTTCCCCATGTGATGCTTGTATCTTAGGTAAGCACAGTCAACAACCTTTCAATGATTCTATGTTTCGAGCTTCAAGAAAGCTTGGTCTTGTTCACTCAGATTTATGTGGACCTATGCCTGTTCCATCAGCAAATGGTAACAAATATATCATGACTTTCATTGATGACTTTACAAGGATGTGTTGGGTTTATTTATTAAAAGCAAAATCTCAAGCTTTTGATACATTCAGAAATTTTCACTTATGGATTAAAAATGAAGCTCAACTTACTATTGGAACCCTTCGAATTGATAACGGTGGTGAATATACATCTCAAGAGTTTGAAAAATATTTGCAGGAGAATGGTATTAAACATCAAACAATTGTTCCTTATAATCCACAGCAAAATGGTGTGGCAGAACGTATGAATAGGACACTCTTGAATATGGTAAGATCAATGATGTTTTTTAAAAATGTCAAGTTAATGTTTTGGGGAGAGGCAGTTCTCTGTGCTGTCTACATTAAGAATAAAAGTCCTTCTACTGCACTACAAAACAAAACACCTTATGAAATGTGGCATGATCATCTTCCAGCTGTCAAGCATTTTAGAATTTTCAGTTCCACATGTTATGCTTTGATTCTTGAGCAACAAATACATAAATTGGGAGCAAGAAGTCGGAAGTGTATTTTTTGGGATATTCTAATACTTCTAAAGCTTATAGGTTGTATGATGAAGATAACAGGAAGTTTATTGTTTCTATAGATGTCATATTTCTTGAGTTTGAGAAAGATGCACTCACTATTGATAAACAACTTGCTTAGCTTGATAGATTTCATTCTAAAAAAATCTATCATGAAATGGATAATGAACTTCCAAATCTTGAAGGGGGGATTCCTGTTCTAAGTCAAGGTCAAATTTTGGAATTTCCTTCTAATGCACAAGTTGATTATTCTAATGCACAAGTTGATGAAACAAAAGATGAGACAGTTGATGATATTGTTAATGGAATGGATAAACTAAGTATCATGGATAATGCAGAACCTACTCTTAAAGAAGAAACAGAGCAAACACCACAACAACAAGAAGTTTGTAGATCAATACGGACAAAGACATTTCCTAAAAGGTATGATGATTTTGTAACATTAGATTGTGAATTAAACTTTCATGCATTTGATGAACCTGCATCTTTTCAAGAAGCAGTAAATAGTGATGTATGGAAAAGTGCCATGCAAAGATAGTATGATGCTCTCATAAAAAATGGAACTTGGAGGTTGGTGAACCCTTCAATTGGAACCAAAGTGATTGGATGCAAGTGGATATATAAAAATAAGTATAAAGCAGATGGTTCACTTGACAAACACAAAGAGAAACTTGTAGCAAAAGGGTATGCCCAGAAAGAAGGTGTTGATTACATAGAAACATTTGCTCCTATAGCTAAATGGGGCACCATTCGAACTTTGTTTTCATTAGCAACACAAAAAGGATGGAAGATACATCACATGGATGTTAAAACCACATTTTTGAATGGAGACTTAAAAGAAGATGTGTATATGGATTAGCCTGAAGGCTTTGCTATCAAAGGTCAAGAATAGAAGGTATGCAAATTAGTCAAATATTTATATGGTTTAAAGCAAGCACCCCGAGCTTGGTATGAAAAGTTAATTGAGCATCTTCTCAAATTGAATTATAAGCACTTCAATCTAGATGATGCAACTTTATTTGTCAAAAAAGCTGGAAGATCGGTTGTATAGCTAGTTGTCTATGTGGATGATTTGCTTATCACAGGAAATAATGACGATTATATAGTATCTATCAAAAGAGAGTTGAAAAAGGATTTTGATATGACAGATTTGGGATTATTACATTATTATTGAGGAATTGAAGTAGATAAAAAACCAAAGCACATTTTCATTTCTCAGAAAAATATGTTGGAGAGTTATTAAACAAATTTGGTATGCAGGATTGTAATCCTGTTTCAACACCAATGGAGCAGAATCTAAAGCTTACTTCAAATGAAGGTAGCACATTTGAAGATCCAACAAAGTACAGGCATCTTGTTGGAAGTTTAATTTATCTTACTACTACTTGTCCTGACATAACTTTTGTTGTAGGAATACTTTCTAGGTTTATGCATCATCCCTGTGAAGGTCATTGGAATGCAACAAAGCGAGTGCTCAAATATTTAAAAGGCACTCAATCTTATGGCATCAAATATTCTAAAGTTTCAGACTTTCATCTCACTGGTTATTCAGATTCAGATTTTGATGGAGATAAAGAGCATGGGGTCTCTACTTCAGGTTATTTGATGAACATTGGATCAGCAGCTATCATATGGATATCACGAAAGCAATCTGTTCGTACTGATTCTACAACTGAAGCCGAATATGTTGCAGCAGCTCAAGCCACAAAAGAAATCATTTGGCTTCATAAAATACTTGAAGACTTGCAGGAGAAACAAATGAATTCAACGCCTCTCTTTGTTGACAACACTTCTGCAATTCAATTGGCTAAGAATCCAAAATTTCATGATCGAACCAAACATATCAACACCAAATATCACTTGATTCAACATCATGTTGAGGCCAAAACCATTCATTTGACACATTGTCCTACTTCAGAGCAAATTGCAGATATCTTTACTAAAGCATTGGGCTGTGAAAAGTTTGAAAAATTTAGAATGCAGCTTGGCATGTCAGATGTCCTTTCGGATTAAGGGGGGAATGTTGAATAATCCTTCGGGATTACATTGTAAATAATATTTCAGTTATTAGTTAGTAAAATCTAGTTAATAATCTCGTTATCTAACTATAGATAACCGTTTTGATCTCCTTTATATGTAACACTCATTCATGTAATAAGACATTGATTTGTTGAGGTTCTTCACAGCCTGTGTCACGATAACCCTCTGAAAATATTTCTACTCAAATATAGGGTGTGATATGTCTCAATAACAAATTCGGATGATTGTGTAAAAGACCTTCTGCAACAAATAATATTTGAAAAGAAAAATATTTCTTTGGTTTCTACCCAAGAAATATAGCTTCAGGTTCTAATAGCTTAAGTTTCTTGTAGCTTCAGACTCAAATAATTCTGGAAACATCATTCATCCACCAATCTGTTGGAAAAATGTAATTACTCACAGATCTGTACTTGACTTCTAGACGAATTTGTCAAAGTCTATACAAGTCAAGATCTTGTCTGTCAGTCTGACAAGAAAGAAGAGTCCACGAGTAGGCAATGCAAACTAGTCGAATTTATTTATGAAGCTAAGTTGTTAGGTAGATAGTTATTACAGTCTTTAATGGTAAGTCAATCGGCCCATGTAAATGCAATTTTTAGGTTGCCTATAAATAGAAGAAGCAAATTGTAAATCAGTTTACAATCACACAGACACAAGAGACAATATATACTGAAGGAACTCAGGGTGAGAAAAGAGAAGTCAAAGCTCAAGCTTCTGTGCATGTGATTTAGTCGAAGAGCTGAAGCTCTGTAGACCGACAAGTCTGGACCGACCAGTTTGTAATACTTTGTTATTTCCGCATAGTTAATATATGAAATAGTCTATGGTTGAATGCATGATTATTTGGCCACATATATTTCCAGATTTACTTCTGTAAATGTCTTTTACAATTACTGTTAAGTGAAAGATCAAAGAACCCATAAATTTCTCACCACGTGAAAGTTGAAAGTTCCATGTTTTACGGCACATAGGTAGACCCAAGTCTTCCTACATATTTGGGCATATGTTTTTTATAAGTTCTTTGGATTTGTTAATGTGTCCATTTTTACTCTATCTTAATCATAGGTGAAAAGCATTTGTAATTTCTTAAGTCTTTAGACTAAGAAACATACTCTGTAAATTTCGACCAAAGTGAGCCGACTAGAGTGGTCGGTTGTGTAAGCCGACTAAAGTGGTCGGTTGTGTGAGCCGACTTGAGTGGTCGGTTGTGTAAGCTGACTAGAGTGGTCGGTTGTGTGAGCCAACTTGAGTGGTCGGTTGAGTCAGCCGACTTAGTCGAAGACAAGAAGTGAGCCGACCTAGTCGAAGACAAGAAGTGAACCGACTTGGTCGAAGAGAAGAAGTCAGCCGACTTGGTCGAAGTGATAAGTGGTCGAGGTAAAAACGGGTCGGTAGATAGACAAGTTTCACCGACAAGTAATAAGGAAAAGTGGTCGGCGTGAAAAGTGAAAATTAAAATTTAATATTGACTAAGCCCTAAACTCAAGTTTAGTCGGCTTGTTTTTTACTAACACAATCTTATAATATGTAAATCTACTCATAATAATCAGAACTCACACACAACCTCAGAAAATTTATCAAAAATGCCACCGGACAGTGATTCAATAAAGGGAAGTGTGGGCAGCGATGTGGGAAATAGAACGCGCACCAACCAAGAGATCTGGGATGAAGAAACTGACAGAGATAAGAATAAAGGGATCGATTATTGCAGGACGAGCTTTATCAAACTATCATGGACTATGACATTCTCAATTCTTACATGAGCTTAATCATTTGAATGAGAATGAGAATGAGATTACATTACCAGATGAAATCAAGGTTGCAGTTGCGAAATGAAGGCATAATAGTACAAATTTGTGCAGAAAAAAAAAGATTCATCAATCTTTAGCAAAGCTCCAACACCGCTAGATGTAGCAAAATATAGTTATTGAAGCCAAGAAGAATCTTGTGTCAAGAGCCAATCATATACCTAAGCTCCAACACCGCTAGATGTATCAAAATATAGTTATTGAAGCCAAGAAGAAACTTGTGTCAAGAGCCAATCATATACCTGCAAGATATTTAGGCCTGCAAGATATTTAGGATCAGATGATCTTAACAATTCCTTTTTTTAAATGAAGAAAGAGCCCTAGATTTATTCCGAGGGCAATAAGACTCCTAATCAAGCTTACAAAGCTCAACCCCCAAACCCAAAAGGAGTGTCAGAAACAACTTGACATTGAAAAAATCATAGAATGAAAAAACATGGAAAAGAGAAGCTAAGCATATATTCTCTGTAAAACGGTTTTTATTGCTTTCGATCTAAAGATAATATGTACAAATAATCTCACCTTAAAGACATCCACATCATAAATTTCCATGATCCCGACCCAGGCTTCGTGCTGGAATAAGTCGGTAACTTGGGAAGTAAATGAAATCCTGTACTAATTTTGGTTGCTAACCGTTTCAAAATCTTTATCCAATCCCATACAATCCCAGAAACTGTGTAGTAGTGTCCATGGCCAATTAACACAAGCATAACAATGACAATAACAATCGATTTCAGCTCAAGGTTTGTGCGAGAAGAAAATGAAAAAAAAACTAGAAATCCAAGATTGGAAAAAGCTTCATGTAAAACTTTAATTTTGTTTCTTTTTTCATAAAAATGAGTTTTACTAACTTATTAAAAACAATATATATAAAATTCATATTTAAGAAAAAATACTAATAGTCATCTTAAAAAAATGTTTTAAACATTTCCACAAAATACAAAATCAATTGAGGAAATTTTTTTAAGACAAAATACTAATTTTGTCTTTAAAATATGTCTTAAACACCCTCATCTTGTATTAGTGACAGAAGAGGCACGACAGAAAGCGGAGGAGAAAAGGGAGGTGAGGCAAGGAAGGCCTAGGTTATTTAGATATAACAAAAAAAAATAATAAATAATCTTACAAACGTTTTTAAATAATAAAAAAATTGATTACATTTATAACTTCAAAATTAAAATAGTTTCACATAAATTACAATGTAATAACAGACTATAAATTAAAAAATTGTCACCGTCCATGTTGACTTAAAATACTTTTTAGTTTGACTTAGAACACTTTTCATATCTGGAAAGTTTCAATGTAGTATTTGGTAGTTACTAAAATACTTTTTATAAATAACTTGAAAGTTTTAACATAGTATTTGGTAATTACTTAAAATAAAAGCAAATTAAAATTTAAATGATCAAGTCTTGGAACTATAATCAAATTTCAGTTATACCTCTTGACGGTGCAAGAGTGCACCGACGATAAGACGGACTGCAGAATACACAAATTCATACTCAGTCTTCGCCTCGAAGTCAAAATATGTTATTGATCTGCAAGTTGCTCCAAAATTTATTATCGAACTCGCTTTGTGAAGTTTGTATAAATCAAAGCCTCAATTTTGGTTTTAAATCCTATTTTAAAATCCAACCTCCAACTCACAAACAATTATGGGCATTTATACATAAACAATTTGCAGGAAAGGAAATAAAAAATCAATCAGAAGCCAATATAATTCTTTTTTTTTAACAATAACAAGTAGGCGCAACGCGAGGGTGTTGCTCTGATATAATAATTATTCAAACATTGTCGTTACCAAATAATTTATGAAAACTCATTCCAAATATTCTCGATTGGATTCTCATTGGTTACCAAATAATGAATGAAAATTCATTCAAGAGATTTTCTATTGGATTCTCCTTGGACTTTAGATTTTAAGGGTTTTGGGACACATTTTTACCTTGGAGGCACACCTATCCCCTAAGTTTTATTCCAAAATTTCTAAACATTTATAAACTTTTCACTTTGCATGAAACTGTATTTTTGCAGGTTTTTCCAGTTTCCATTTCCATTTGGGTCGTTTTGCAGTGGTTAACCACAAACCACAAATATGGATAGATAAAAAAGTCACTAAGGCTTCTCCCTTGCTCGCCCATTCACAACATGATAAGATTTAACCTAAAGGTTCAGCTGGGATATTTAAACTGAAGATTTAACCTGGAGATTCATGCCCTCTGGATGAAGGCCTCCGTTCAAAACCGCAAAAATAGTGAGAGAAAAGCTCAAAAGTACAATAATTTGTTTACAGTTCCAGCAATATTAAGGAGAGTCGATCTGATGCATGGTCAGACAAAGAACTAGTTATGCAATTAACTAATTATTTGTAACGACAATCTATGTATACTACGATTGGGTTGATATATTAACTAGAATGTAATGCAAAACCTAAAATAGATTGGATAGATATTTACCCAGCAATGCAAGAATTCATTGTTTCATGGTTATGTAGTTCAATATGATGTCAGTTCCATTTTATGTTGTTCAATCGATATGATCTGCAAGATGGATAAGAAAAGATTTTAAAGAAATCATCTCTATTATTGATTTCATCTCATAGGTCAAGCAAAGATTTGAAAGCAATCACTTTTATCCTTGATTTGAAAGCAAATTCTGATTCTGTTTCTTTACTTAGTAAAATCATAAAAATTCACCTTTTCAAATAAGAAAATAAAAACTAAAATATTAAAAATAAATAAAACCAATCTAAAATAAATATTTGAAACAAATACTAATTTCCTCTTAATAAATTGTCTTAAACATTTCTGAAACCTGAAAAATCAATTTAAAATAGAATTTTAAGAAGAAATTATAACTTCGTATTTAAAAATGTCTTAAACATCCCCATATTGAACTAGTGATTTCTGAATGTATCAATACATTAAAATAATATTTCTGTGTTATTATTAAAATTATGTTTTCGGAATACACCGAAGGTTTACACTAGGCGAAATTAAACCACATAGCGAATTATTTATTTTGGCAAAAATATTTGATCTGGACAAGTTAACTTATTGTTCATTATTATCCATAGAAAGTACATGTATTGCTTATTACGCCGATAGGCGTTATTCAATGGTATTTTGGGGGGTTTGGGGCGAGATGGACTTGCTTGAGCGGATCATCAAGATCCAGCAAATCCTGCCAAGTGGATGCTCAAGATCTATTGATTCGTCTGATCTTTTAACACTCAGTTTATACCTTAATTAACCCCTCTTTAGGAGTCTGTTAGATGAGCGGATCGCGGATTTAGGAGTCTGTTAGATGAAAGGGTCGCGGATTTAGGAGTTCGGACGGAGTCGGTTAGATGAACGGATCGCGGATTTACGAGTTCAGACGGAGTCGGTTAGCGTAAATACAGGCGAGGTGGAGCCACGTTTCTGCATGCAGTATGGCCGCCAAAGGTCTGTTATATGAATACTCTTTCTTTTCACAGTTCTGCTCGCGCTGCTCGTATGTGCCTAAATTTACGCCTATCGGCGTATTCAGACACATTATTAATTTAATGTGGTTGTTGCTAGTAACCGGTGCGCGCATAGACATATCTACAAAGTATTAATAGAAATAATATTGTTTATTTAATTATAATATATAATAAATAATATTAAATATAATAATTACCATATTATTTAATTAATATAAAACATAATATACTTAAAATATTATTGATATAATGTTTTTCTGTATAGTATATATGAAAACAAGTATTAATAGAAATAAAATTGTTTAGTTAATTATCATATATAATAAATAATATTAATTATATTAATTACCATATTATTTAATTAATATAAAACATAATATACTTGAAATATTATTAATACAATGTTTTTGTGTATAGTATATATGAAAAATATATCAAGAAGTTAATTATATCCAATATCTATTATTCACATGTTATAAACTAAATAATATGGTAATTAATATAATTAATATTATTTATTCTATATTATAATTAAATAAACAATTTTATTTCTATTAATACTTTTTTCATATATACTATACAGAAAAACATTATATCAATAATATTTTAAGTATATTATGTTCATTATCATTAGAATGAAGATTATCGAGGTCACAACGTGACATAACCAACATTGTTCTCTACAGTATGTATTGTGTCGCAAAACATACAAAGATGTGACATAAAACCCTCACAAACTGTGACAATGTGACATACAAAGATGTGTCTAGCTATGTATGCAATTGTTTTTCATGTTCTATTTCGACATACATAAAGTATGGATAGAAATAATAAAATGTTTAATTAATTGTAATAAATAATATCATTTATCTATTACCCCATTTTTTAATGAATATAAAACATTATATAAAACATAAAAAAAGTAAAATATTAGGATGAGGGTGATGATGAGGAGGAGGATGACGGTGACGATGAAGATGATGATGAGGATGATGGTGATGATGAGGAGGATTATGAATACGATGACGATGATGAGGATGAGGATGTCGATGAAGATGATGATGATGGTGAGGACGAGGGTGATGAACGATGCTAACGAGAATTGAGGTTGATGATGATGAGGATGAGGGTGATGATGATGATGAGGATGAGGGTGATGTTTAAGACGATGATGAACAATGATGGTGATGATCAAGAGGATGATGCTGCTGCTGATGATGATGACCATGAGGATGACCATGACGATGAGGGTGATGATGATGATGATGATGAGGATGGTGATGATGACCATGATGATGATGATGATGACCATGAGGATGAGGGTGATGATGATGAGGACCATGATGAGGATGATGAGGATGATGATGAGGATGAGGGTGATGATGAGGATGAGGATGATGACCATGATGAAGTTGATGCGGATGAGGGTGATGATGATGAGGAGGAGAAGGAGGACGAGGATGATGATGATGGTGATGAGGATGAGGGTGATGACGATGATGATGATAATGATGATGACCATGATGATGATGATGAGGATGAGGGTAATGATGATGAGGAGGAGGATGAGGGTGATAATGATGATGAGGTTGATGATGATGATGATGACCATGATGAATCTGATGAAGAAGGAAGATGAGGGTGATGATGATGA
>LPNX010993347.1:24606-56620 GCA_001517045.1 Pseudotsuga menziesii
GACAATGCGACATAACGCTTATTAAACGCCCACTGTAACAAACCATGGCTCAACGTCGTAATGTGATATAACCCTCGATAACGTCACAGTGAAACGTAAACCTTGATAAACATCAAAATGCGACACAACCCTTGACAGATATCACAATGTGACATAACCCTTGATGAATGTCTTTAATGTAACATAACCCGTGATAAAGGTCACAATGCGACATAACGCTTATTAAATGCCCACTATCTCATTATTAATGGCTTAATCGTAATGCGATACAACCCTCGATAACATCAAATTGAAACGTCAACATTGATAAACATCACAATGTGACATAACCCTTGACAAATATCAGAATGTGACATAACCCTCGATGAATGTCGCTAATGTAACATAACCCGTGATAAAGGTCACAATGCGACATAACGCTTATTAAATGCCCACTATCTCATTATTAATGGCTTAATCGTAATGCGATACAACCCTCGATAACATCACAGTGAAATGTAAACCTTGCTAAACATCACAATGTGACATAACGCTTATTAAATGCCCACTATCTCATTATTAATGGCTTAATCGTAATGCGATACAACCCTCGATAACATCAAACTAAAACGTCAACATTGATAAACATCACAATGTGACATAACCCTTGACAAATATAACAATGTGACATAACCCTTGATGAATGTCGCTCATGTAGCCTAACCTGTGATAAACGTCACAATGCGACGTAATGCTTATTAAACGCCCACTGTAACAAACCATGGCTTAACGTCGTAATGTGATATAACCCTCGATAACATCACAGTGAAACGTAAACCTTGATAAACATCACAATGTGAGATAACCCTTGATAAATATCACAATTTGACATAACCCTTGATAAACATCACAATGTGAGATAACCCTTGATAAATATCACAATTTGACATAACCCTTGATAAACATCACAATGTGAGATAACCCTTGATAAATATCACAATTTGACATAACCCTTGATAAACATCACAATGTGAGATAACCCTTGATAAATATCACAATTTGACATAACCCTTGATAAACATCACAATGTGAGATAACCCTTGATAAATATCACAATTTGACATAACCCTTGATGAATGTCGCTAATGTAACATAACCTGTCAGAAACGTCACAATGCGACATAACGCTTATTAAACGCCCACTGTAACGAACCATGGCTTAACGCCGTAATGTGATATAACCCTTGATAACGTCATAGTGAAACGTAAACCTTGATAAACATCACAATGTGACATAACCCTTGACAAATATCACAATGTGACATAACCCTTGATAAATATCACATTCTGACATAACCCTTCAGGATTGTCGCTAATGTAACATCACATGTGATAAACGTCACAATGTGACATAACGATTATTAAACGTCCACTATCACATTATTAATGTGTCACATATCTGGTCGTGTTGAGATATACCAACCAAACACTGTAACAAACCATGCCTTGACGTCATAATGTGATATAACCCTTGATAATGTCACAATCCAACATAACAATTGATAAATGTTGTTATCCAATATATTCCTTTATGAAGGTCGAAATTCAACATAACTCTTGATGAATGACGCAACGCAGAAAAACCATTAAGGAATGTACAATGGTGTATTCCTTTATGAATGTCAAAATTCAACATAACTCTCGATGAATGTCACGATGCATAAAAACCATTAAGGAATGTACAATGGTGTATTCCTTTATGAATGTCAAAATTCAACATAACTCTCGATGAATGTCACGATGCATAAAAACCATTAAGGAATGTACAATGCTGGATGTTGAAATCCTACGTAAGCATCAATGAATGTTGCAATGTGACAAAGCCATTAAGGAATGTACCATGGATGGATGTCACAATGCAATATAACCCTTAATAAATAAAAGAGTGCGACATAATCCATAATAAATGTCAGAATGCAACATAACCATAATAAACATCAGAATATGACTTAACCCGTGATGAATGTTACAATTATCGACATCAAAAGTCACATTATGAATGTGTCACATATTGGGTTGTGTGGGTGTATATAATTTTTTAATCCTTAATGAATGTTAGAATGGGACATAACCCTTTGTCATATTAGACATATAACCCTTTCTCAATGTCACAATGTGACATAACAATTAATAAACATTACAATGCGGCATAACACAATGAACTTTGAATGTCACATCTTGGATCATGTCAGTGTATATCATTTTTAATCCTTAATGAACATTAGAATGTGACATAACCCTTTGTCATATTAGACATACAACCTTTTCCCAATGCTGTAATGTGACATAACCTTCATAAAACCTTTTCCCAATGCTGTAATGTGACATAACCTTCATAAATATCAGAATGAAACATAATCAGTGATGAACGTTGAATGTAACATAATTAATAAGTTGCATATTGGGTTGTTTTATTGTATATATCATTTTTTAATCCTTAATGGAACACAACCTTTTTTCATGTTAGACATATAACCCACACTTAATGTCACAATGTGAAATAACCATAGATTAACCCCGCAATTGAACACAACATGATGATTGTTGAATGTCACTTTACAAATTTGTCACATCTTGGGTTATGTCGGTGAATATCACATTATGCCAAGCTTCTGCAACTTGGCCTATATCACATTATGACATTAAGCCATGGTTTGTTACAATCATACGCCTCAATAATATTGAATCGTCCTCCCATCTTTGAATTGTTGACCAACCATGACAACATAAATTGTTGACCAACCACGACAACATGTACCATAAGGGTTTAAATACAAAAAATACCTCATGGGACTTTCATGGAACGGTAGAGATGAGATGTGCTGCAATTTGAAGGAGAAATCAAATGTTTCAGGGTGTTTAAAAAGGCCAATGGTACCTTCCAAAGCCATTCATCATTGCTCAGGGTTTGTTCAATTCGCAGTGTAGATTAGAGCAGGTCTGAAGGAGAGATGGCCCAAACAAAGCAAACTGCCCGTAAATCAACAGGGGGTAAGGCCCCACGGAAGCAGCTGACGACCAAGGCAGCCAGAAAATCTGCACCTGCCACTGGTGGAGTGAAGAAGCCCCACAGGTTCAGGCCCGGAACTGTTTCCCTCCATGAAATCCAAAAATACCAGAAGAGCACAGAGCTGCTAATAAGAAAGCTGCCATCCAGAGGCTCGTAAGGGAGATTGCTCAGGACTTCAAGATGGACTTGAGATTTCAGTCATCAGCAGTGGCTGCACTGCAAGAAGCAGCAGAGGCATACCTCGTTGGCCTCTTCGAAGATAACAATCTGTGCACCATTCACGCGAAGAGGGTTACAATAATGCCTAATTTGCTCCGCGATCTGCTTGATCAACGATGGCGATTATCCGAATCGTCGGACGAAAATATCGACGGTTAAAAAACAAAAAAGCATTAACTTCGGGGAGTAGAGTCCCACTTAAAGTTTTAAATCTAAATTAAATATTTCTAACTTTTATAAAATTTAATATGATTTTTTTTCATAAATAATTGATAAATATTTTAAGTTAATCTTTTTCTCATTAAATAGTTATATTAATTTAATATAAATTTGAAATTTTGTATAAATTAGTTAAAAATAGATAATAATGTTTAACATTTATTTAAATTAGTTAAATCTTGTTAGTATAGTTGGTTTTGTGGATCCTAGCTTTGTGTGACCACTTTAGTTTGAACCTCACAAGATAGCTAAGAGAAGATACCTAAAATCCAACCATACTAAGGGTTGGTGTGGCCTAATCCCAATGCTATCCCTAAGTGATCTTAACAACTTAAATACCCCTAAATCAGAATTTCTTAGACCAGAGGCTAGCCTCACAAGTAACAGATAATCTAACAAACAAACAAACAAAAACTTCTTTTTAAATTTCAAAAAAATATTTTAATTCAAAAATATTTTAATTAATTTAATTTTAATATAACCAAGTTTTAATAAACAATTTTATACAAGTTAACTTATTGTTCATTATTATCCATAGAAAGTACATGTATTGCTTATTATTATCCATGGAACGTGTTGGGCATGGTTTAGTGCAGGTCGGCCCTCAACGACTGTAAACAATAAGAATCTGGCATTTATCGATGTGGTCATGAGTTCAATTTCCAGAAGAAAATTGCAAAGTTTTGTTAATAGGGTTTATGTTTTGTTCACGACTAGTCTATAGGATTTGAAAGGCGATCACTAATGTTCTGAATATACAAATCTAAATCTAGCAAAAAAAAAGGTATGGTATGAGAAACCAAATGAGAAAGCCAATACGCTATTTGCCCTGGTCTGGTCTCGAGATGGGGAAGCAAAAAAATCGTCCATTCCAAATACCGGTGGGAATAAGATCGCTTCCCAAAGCTGTTTTTCCATCTACAACAGCGCCCGGGGGCTTTCTATTATTCAATAAGGGGCGCACGCTTGGTTTTTAAGCTAAACCCTTAGCGTTGGTGGAAATTTGAAAGGGATGCCTTCAAGTACAGTACTAAAGCCTCTCTATGGAAGCAACTAGCGATCAACCAACGAGAGGAGCCCTCACAAACTTGACTTGCGCACTAATGTCCTAAATATATTCAGTACCTGAATATATTCAGTATCTAGATTGTATTTTTACACAAAACGTACTCCTTAACCAGTTACCCTTAAAAACTGGTGGCCGTCAAGATTTAAAAGGTGAAGATAACGGTAATGACAGAAACGTGATCAGGCTGAAGGCCACTATTATCTTCTTAAAATTAAACATCTTCAGGAATTAAAAATATCTTTGGGAAAATTATTGACATAGGATATTAAGATTAAGCAATGCACGTCAATTCACAGATTTGTTTAGCTCCTTTTTCGTAGTCATAGGTATGACCTTCAGCTTTGATTCAGTCACCTCTGCCTTCAGCTTTGATGTTGTAGCTACCTTCTTTTTCGTAGTCATAGGTATGACCTTCAGCTTTGATTCAGTCACCTCTGCCTTCAGCTTTGATGTTGCAGCTACCTTCAGCTTGGACGCCCCTCAGAGATCTATGCAATTAGCACAGTAAATTGAATACACCTTCAACTTTGATGCAGTTACGATCAACTTCTAGGTACTTCACGGATCAGTTAACTAACAACCTTATTTGTTTTGGCAAATCTTTTTTAAAACCCCAAATTGATTTTCCCTCCATAAAATCATAACCAGTTCTTTTTCCCTATAAAATCATAAAAGAAATTAGTAACTTAAAAAACAATACTGATCATCTTAAACATTCTTAAAATATAAATGAGACAAATTCTAATTTTGTCTTAAAAAAATCTTTTTAAACAATTTTAAAATTAAAAAAAACAATATAAAATAAAATTTGAGACAAAATACTAATTCTGTCTTAAAATATCTTCTTAAACAACCCCACATTGTAGTAGTGAATTAATGACTTCTATTGCGGACATGCTACTACTAATTGGAATAGTAGGTAGCATGCCTGCTGCAGCAACACTAACGTGCAACAGTAATGCCCAAAACTTTGATTAATTCTTATATATTATTGTGAAGGCAAAGATGGTTTACCAATCAGTCAATGAATCGATGTGTTAAAAGTTAGAGAACAATCACATGTCTAAACAACGAAAGCAGTCTATCAAATAGGGAAAATACATCAGAAACATAGATACCTGGTACTGGCGAATTCATAAAGCCTCCCAGCTGGGGAGAAAACCACAAGTCCTACTACTGTGTCCCAGAGTAGCGAGAGCTCATAGGCCTTCTTCAGCAATCCAATCCAATCCTTCGCTTAGAAAACGTAACCTGCCTTTCACTGGTGTTTCCCTTACCATTCTCGTCCTTTCCATTTTCTTCTCCCTCCAACAATCAATCACAGACTTTCATATCAGAAAGATTAGAACAACTATTACTCCTTAAACAGAAGAGGCGTAAAAATTGAGATCCAATGATAAATAAAGAAAAGGCCAAAAATAATAACTACATAAATATTACAACCAGCTCTTGGAAGTGGAACAAGAAATCTCCTCGACCCTTAATTTGTTTTAAAACGGTACAGTTTCTCACCATCTGTCACATGCGATGGTCCTCCACTCGTGAGTCGCCAGTCTTACTGTCCTAAAAGCCCATACGCTGTGTTTTATGCTTATCTGTCTTGTGGTGAAATTTATGAATTTGCGTACAAACCAGATACAATGTCAATCTAACATTAATTTAATCATGGGATAAATTTTAATTAAATTCCGTCTTGCCGCTTCGTTCATGTGACAAAGAGTATGTATTGTTAAACTGTGCAAGAACATATTATGTCAATCTGTAGTGCTGTCTATTTGTTTGATATTTATCTATGTTTGAATCTGGATTCAGGCCTGACAATTTACCAAATATAGCATTTAATTCAATGTACTCTTACCAAATCTTAGATTACCATGACATTTAATTCAATTTAGTAGTTAACCTGACGAATAATGCTCAATTTAGTAGTTGATCCGACCATTCTGATGTGGTTGGCTCATTTCAACATTGTTCACGTTTTCTGAATATCGTACATGGTGCTCTTTCTACTTTTTAGCAATGGTCATAAGGAAGGGTATAATGATATTTTCATAAAAAAATTAAACTGTCAAAACGACGTTATACCAAAAGCTTTCAATGTTTAACAAAATGGCTTTGGCAAAATTTACTTGTGTTTGACAGGAAAAATGTGTAAAAACGGACAAATGCTCGTCAAATTCTAACTCTGAGCACGAGAAGCAAACAATAAATAGAATCTGGAATGAATGAATAAGGGAGCTACTGGAATGAAATGAATGATAGTTAGGAATAGCAGTAGTAGGAATGATGGTCCTTCATAAATTTGTGACAGATGTTTTAAAATTCAAATTTCTGGTTAGGGTTGTGACAGATATTTTATAAATCAAATTTGATGTTAGGGTATTTACTTACCTGTACTTGGTTTGTACTTGGTTAGCTAACATGGAGCAAGGTCTCTTCAAATTTCATGTGCGTGAAACCGAGATTTGAGTTACACTAACGTCATACTAAAGCGCGCTCCAGAGACATTTGTCTTAATGCATGTGCGAAGCCTAAGTGAGGAGGGGATTAACATGAGAAGCAGACACATGGATCGAATATGCAATGAATAAATAATGCAACGGCTGAATTGAAATGAGTAGTAGGGAACATCATTCCGTTTTCGCAGCTGCCACTAGGAAGATAGGGAGTGGATAATTTTTCTTGCTCATTGTCAGGCTTAACAACAGAGGTACAGATCTGGTCGAACGAGACAGATGTATAAAAAATAGTTGATATTTGATGTATAGATAAGTTGTTAATACTACAAAATATAGCTATCACAACCACTTAATTTGTGGTTGGTTGGTGAACGTTGATAGACACAGTATGTTAAGTAGCACAAAATTATAGTTTATCGACAAGTCAACTACCAATCCACTCATCATTTATTTTTATATTGTTTTTTCTAGTTATGTACCATGAAGGGTTGATTAATGTCCAGAGTACATTTCATCCTCGTTGATAGACGAAAAAACACTTCTTCATATATAAAAAAAGCATTGATGGTAGTTTACAACAAAAATCTAAGATAGATGGTAGTCCACCCCAAATTCTAAAATAAAAATGACTATCAATTTAATTTAGGTCAATTAATATAAACATAATAAAAATATTTGTGGTAACTTAAATTTATTATAAAATGCATTTTTAATAAGTACAAAAATAATTAAAAATTAAATAACTAAAATTCACAAAATATTCAATAATATAATGCTTAAATAAAAACTTCATATTTTTTTTTGATGTAAAGGGTTATTATTTTTTATATTAAATTTACTAAATATGTTTAATTTAAAATAATGATTTTATTAATTTAAATTATTCAAGTCATTTTAAGGTATATATATATGAGTTTATTTGTTTTGTTAATCAATTTTAAATTTAATATTAATAATATAATGAAATTGTGTTACTTATATGTTACTAACTAGTTTTACGATTCTAAACATTGAGTATTTAGATATATTATTTCAATTAATTGTTTTTTATTATTCATTTCATTATTATCATGATTTATTGAGTTCTATTTTAAGTTTCAAAATATTTGAGTTATATCTTGAGAAATTTAATAACCAAATGTCTTACTTTTAGCAACATTTATCTTCCCTTGTGAGATGATAATTTCGACTTCACCAATTATTTATAAAATAAGCTCCAAAGCTTTAGTTTCTGGATTCAATTATCTAGAATATTTGAAGGAAATAGTTAATAACCAATTTTTAATGGGATAATTGAATAATTTCTCATGACGGATTTGGAAAAGGTGGGGTTTGTTATTGTATTTAAAATATTACTTTATACAATTAAATTGTTGAATTGATCATCATAATTTATAATAATTTTTATGTTAACTTTCACTATTGTCTTTTTTATAAACTACGTCGAATAAAGTTTCATCGATGGAAAGGAGATTACTTAAAAACAAAATAAATAATATTTTTTAATAAATTTAAAGCATGATTTAAATTTATTTGAGAAGTAATGAAAATAATTTAATATTATATTCCATTCCACAACATAACTATGAGTTATATTATTCTCAAAAATGAATATCATAGGTCTAAAATTGATGATTTCACATGTTAGGTATGTTTAAGTTTGATGTCAAATGAGAGAAGAAACCACTTGAGAACCTGCTTTTAAGAATAGGTAAGGTCTATATTAATGGTTGGTAATGTTTTTTGGTTTGTGTAATGCATTGAAACAATATTTATGTGTTTGATGAATGATGTGTTGCATAATTTTAGAGATTCTATTGTAATAATGTATTTAAATGATATATCGCTTTATGCTATTATCTAGGAAAGAAATATTGCACATATCAACAAGGTGTTAGACACCTTGAACAAACATAAACAGATGGAAAATCTTAAGGAATGTCAATTTTATCAACATTTTTTCGTCTTTTTGCAGTAATTGATTGGTGGATAAAAGATTAATTGATCTTATCCTCTTCCCAGGATTGATGATTTTACAAATTGGTTGCTGCATGCCAGGTACTTCACCAAGTTGGATATCAACTCAAAATACCACTAGTTACCAGTGAAGGAACAAGACACCTTCGAAACTACTTTTAATACTAGGACAAATCTATATAAATGGCTAGTAATGCTTTTTGGTTTATGCAATTCACCAACAACATGCCAACAACATTTATGTGTTTGATGAATGACGTGTTCCATAGTTTTATAGATTCAATTGTAATAGTGTATTTAAATTATATATCAAGATTTATGTTACTACAGAGGAAGAGCATATTCCACAGCTCAACCTTGTGTTGGATACCTTGAATAAATGGCAATTGATGGAAAAGATTAAAATTTTTCTACTTCCTCTATAGTATTTGGTGCATTTGGGGTATGTGATTGGTGGCTAAGAGATTAAGGTTGATCTTATCCTCTTCCTAATATTGATGATCTTCTAGATGGACTACAACATGCCAAGTACTTCACTAAGTTGGATCTCAAATCAGAATACCACCATGTACAAGTGAAGGAACAAAATGCCTAGAAAACTACTTTTAAGACTAGGAAAGATCTATATGAATGATTAGTAATTCATTTTGGTATGTGTAATGCACCGACAAGATTTATGCATTTGATGAATGACGTGTTCCACAATTTTATAAATTCAATTATAATAGTGTATTTAAATGATATATTAGTTTATATTACTACCTAGGAAGAGCATATTACATTATAAGGCTCAAGGAGGTGTTAGATGCCTTGAACAAACATTAACTAATTGAAATCATTAACAAATGTGAATTTGTTCAACATTATTTGGTGTATTTGGGGTATGATATTGGTGGATAAAAACTTAAGAGTGGTCCTACAAATATGGATTCCATTACTGAGTTTCCGACTCCTACAAATGTCAGTGAAGCTAGGATTTTTTTTCTTTTTCTTTTTTCTTTTCAGCACCACCATACCTTCATAAGTTCATAGCTTCCTTTTAAACTGTGGGTTCGCCTATCCATTGGAATTAGGGGAGTTTTAAGGTCTAAAATGGAACTTCTAAGGGAAATAATAAAACAAGAGTTCTAGATTTTGGAGGGGATACATAAAACTACTTTCTCTTATTGTATTTTCAACATTTCTCCTTATCGGTTTACCAAAATTTTAAGTTTGGGAACTCATTGATTGCATCATTTAATTAAGAATCCAATGCATATCCACATGGCATACTTTTGAGGCACCCACGAGATGTAAAACAAAAATTTCAACAAAAAAATATCTTAATACATAACATACATTTTTTTTAATTTTTTCATGTGGTGGGTGCCTCAAAAGTATGCAATGTGGGTATTCATTGGATTCATATTTCAATTATGCCTCCAATGAGTGCCAAAACCTGAAATTTGCGTAAAAGAATAAGGAGATATGTTGAAAATACAATAAGAAAAAAGTAGTTTTAAAAAAAAAAAATTCCTCCAATTTTTTTTTTACAAATTTAACCCCATGTTTGACATCATCATAATGAATCCTATTGGTTATTATAAAGTGAATTTTGATGGTACATTATTTGCTTTGATTCTCATTTTTTAGCTCAAAACTCCCCTAATGATAACAATCAACAAGAAGAGTTTCCAATGTGGAAGAAATAAGTAGAAATCCTTTGAAGAGCTCAAATGAAAAACTAATCAGGCACTAGTTCTCACATTTCCAACTTTCAGAATCCTTTCAATTTGGAGTCTAGTGTAAGTGGATATATTATGGGGGTGGTTTTGATTCAAGGAAGAAGGCCAGTATGTTATTATTATTATGAAATTTTCTGTTGCAAATTCCTAAACTACCCTACATATGACAAGAAATTATATTCCTTAGTTCTAGTTGTTTCGAAATTGAAGAACTATACTAGGAAATGAGCCCATCATTCACACTAATCCCTAACCACTACATTATTCATGGGCCTAGAGTAAGATACAACAAGCTTAACACTACAAGTGCATGGTTATTTTTACAACAACTCCATATAATCATAAAAAAAGAAGAAGGGAAGAACAACAAGTTGGAATGCATGGTCTCAAGGAAACCTATAGCCAAGATGAGAGATTTGGGTATTTTTATCCATATGGATCCTTTTACCCATGATGCATAGAAGAATGAATACATATAATATGATGGATTCAAGGAGGTATTTTGGTAGCTATAAGGAAAATTCCATGTACAAGAAGGTGACATCAATATTGACTATTGACATCTCCGAGATGGGTTACACTACAATATGAACAAACATTGGTTTCATAATGGTGATATATTGCAAATTATTAAAGAGGATCAAACCTCAAAAGTTGTGAATCATTTTTCTATTGGGAATACAATTTCCAACTTGAAAATATAAGTTTACTATTTTAGAATGCAAGAATATGTAGTAGGTTTATTAAAGGATGCATACAGTGGTGTTAAATAAATCCCCAAAATAGAAAGCATGGTTTATACCATACATTAACTTTACCTACTAAACAATGTGATACCATATTCAATGATTTTTTACGTGGTTTCCTAAAACTAGGAAGGGACATGATTGTAGTTGATAGGTTGAGTAAGATGTGCATTCACATGAATTGTACCAAAACCATTAAACGAAAATAATATACAAACTTGTTCTTTGAAATAGCCTTGGTGCAATTTGAGATACCAAGAAGCATCATCTTATACAGAAACAACATATTTCTTCATGCCTTTTGGACTACACTTTGGAAGAAGATGGAAACCAAGTTAAAGAAGTATACAACTTTCCATCCATGGATAAATGGAAACACAAAAGTGGTCAACATGACATTGGTTCATATTTTGAGGGATTGCAACTAGAAGCATCTAAATAATTGAGATGATAATTCACTATAAATCCAACACTTCCATTGGTTTAGTCCCCTTCTGAAACATGTTTAGAATATATTCCACCTTCACCTCTAGATGTTGTATATGGAGAGAAAGGGGGAGTGAGGGAATACAACACAGGTGGAGAATTTAGGTTTGAAAAATCCATTGATAAGATCAAGAAAATCCATTTTCATGTAGAAGGGGCATTGAAGAATGTATAAGAAAAAGTATATGACCAGACATGACCAACAAAAGGTTGAGAAAACTTTTAAGGTGGGAGATAGAGTTTGGTTTCACTTGAGTAGGGGAATACTACAAGGTCCTCATTAAAATATCATTGAATTTTTCTATGTTCCTTTTGAATTGGTGGAGAAGGTAGGAGATAATTCCTAAACAATTAGCTTACTCCCATATATACACATTTACTTAGTAGTGAATGTGGAAAATATGAAATTATTTGAAATGTCCATGATCGACTAAGAACCTATGCAATTTTTACCTTCTGTAGAGGACTTAGAACAAAAATATCAAGCATGGTTGGTAGAAGATACAATTTTTCAAAATAAATCTAGAGAAAATAGACCATGACATATGAACTCGAATAGGTTGGGTTGAAAGGAAAAAGCTCCAGTGAAGTCTAAACGATACTCCATGAAGAAGGTAGAGGAAAAAAAATTCACATCATCTAGTAAAATATTTTGGTGACCAAAAGACTCCCAAAATTGGCAGGGATGAATGAAAATGTAATATATATTTTCATCTATTTTTGCATCTTTTGGGTGGAAAGATTGGATAAACTGGCTTATAGGTACCATTTTTGGGAAAATGATTTCCTTTGTAGATTTGGGGTCTTGGGACTTCTAAGGGCTATTTGAGGGATTAAAAAAAATTGGGGGATCAAAAATTCATGAAATTTCGTTGTGTATTAAAAATTGGATGGTTGAATAAAAATTTTACCGTTAAAATGGATTAGAATTTAGGAATAAACCCTTGCATAGCTGGGGGAGGAGTCATGGAAATTCTCTAAAGTTATGGAAATAAGAGGTTCCATACAATGGTGGGGATCTATTAGTGACCCAAAGGTTGATCATGTAGAAAGAAGATTGGATTGTGTGAAATGGTAGAAAACACATATGAGAAAAGATAACAAGAGAAGTGTGCAACTAGAAGAGGAGTTGCAAAATGGAGAAAGTAGTGAAGCAAGGGAAAATGAATTGTAAAAATTCAAGAGATGTGAGGAACGAAGTTGTTCGTGGTTAAGAGGAACATGAACAAGAACAGAAGAGCAGAATGGCCTAGAAAAGAGGATATGGGGAGAAGGAACAAGTAGAGAAAGAAATCATAAATTTCAAATACTGAGTAGCAGATTGTTTGATCACTAACCTAAGGTAGCTTAGGAAGAAATTGTGGAACACTCATAGTTGTTAAGACCTATAGGAAAAGGTGGAAGCCCATAAAGTTAACCCCCAATTGTTGTGAAAGAAGATACTAGAAGTAACGGCATTCACACACCTTTGAATACCACTTGAGTAGATTAAAAAAAAAAATTAATCCACTCTCAACAGGTTGTTTTGTAGTTACCTTGGTATAGTCAAAAGGTTGATAGTGCTAGTATTTTGCAAGTTAACACAATAGAAGGAAAATGTACTAGAAATTATCAATAGAGTAAGATTAATATCAAGGCTCGACCCAGGACTTAATCATTTGTATTTGTAGGACACCCAATCATCCCAATGGCTAGAGGAAAAGAAGGATTATGTATGAACTGCTGCAAATTTTTGGGCATATGAGGTGAATCCTATGAAAAACAACATTGTCTCCTTTGTGAATTCATTTGGAATTCTATATGAACCCCCAAGGCATCAAATATCATTGAATTTCAAATTGTGTTTTGCAAAAGTGCCCTACAATGGTATATAAAGTTGATTGAATAGAGAAATGAAAATGCACCATATATCGTTCACCATAGAAAAGATAAATAAACTATTTCTTGATATATTTTAGAAACCCAAAAATGAATAGAAAGAGATTGTAGAATTAAGAGATATTTGCAAGATGCAAGGAGAATGAGATTGATATCATGCACAATGATTTAGGGATATGTTATCTAAACTCTTAGTTTTGGTGCATGATTCCAACCACAAGTAGTGCTTTATTCGAGGGTTATTTCGTTTGACTAGAATTCCCCTATCATAGTAGGTTGTGGATTGACCTCGAAGTGTTATCGAACAAGCTATTGAGAATGAAGCAATGGATAATAATCCAAATAGCACAAGAACTGGAACTTTATCATCTACCAGGGATTTATCACATGTACAAATCCATCTTTCTTTTCTAATTGAAAAACATGAAGAGTTGAGCATATTGAAACAAAGTAAAAAAAAAGTATGGTTTATAGCATGTATGATGGAAGTTCATCATGTGTGAAAATGTCCCAAATGTAAAGACGAATAACCCCATGAGGAGTACCATTTACCAGTGGACCAACTGCAACGGTTTCACAAGTTGCTGCAACAAACCCATTTCATTCATTTGGTCATCTCACTAATATATATCCCCAAAAATCTTATCCAAATCACCACTATGATATTTACAAATAATTTTTCCATTCACCACGACTTTGTGTGATTCTACAAAAGTATTCTTCAACGAAAAATATACTATAATGTGAAATTTGCATATCTACAATACATAGTACAGATATATGTATATCCATGGATGGATTGAAAGAAAGGTTAGACCATTCCATATACCAATTAGCATATCAGCCACAAGACATAGGAGGAGGTAGTGGATGTGGTAGGTTTTGGATCCAAGTGAGAAGGAGTTTGTACATGTATCATTCGATGATACAACTCTAATAACATGGGACATATAACTCTATATTGTACCTTACCCAAGAGACCATGATGTAACTATTGTGAGAAATACACTCACACTATTGAAGAGTGCTTCAGGAGTATTACAAAATGGAAGATCATGCAAGACAAATGGGAAATCTGATTAACTATGAATCATGAGAAGATCATAGTTATGCAGGCTTTGTTGTTACCCAAGGAGGAGTAATAATGGGGCCAAATCAAAATAGGATGAATTCACCAGTGATAAGAAACCAACAACGTGAATGAAGAAATATGACCCAATACACTAGAGAGATATTTATCAAGATGCCATTGAATATTTAAGAAAATGTCAACCCTACCATCCATAGATGTAGTAGGACCATCTCACAATACTATAATAAATGATACATTGAGATGCTATGGAATTAATACAGGTTCTAGAAAGATACAAGAATTTGTCTCTATGGTTCACCTTACTAAGGGATATTTTGAATATTGAAAGCACAACTTGCAAGTTATGAAAAATTCTTGGTGAAATTCATGGTGTTGTGAAAGTTGACAAATAAATTTGCTCCCTTCCTTTGGAAATGACAACTTAGTTTGTATAAAAGTAGACGAGGAAGAGAATTGGATTGGAATTCTGGCTTGATCCTCAAGTCCATGGATCAATGTTAAGAATGTGATACTATATTTAGTTTTTCATGTTAACATACTACCAAATAAGTACTGTGAGGAAATGGGTTGTGCATCCCTTGTGTAATCTCCTATACAATTGAGAATGGAAAAATAGTACCACATATTTTCGATAATCCTATTGAAGAATTTCAAAGTAGATCAGGAAAGTGTGAATACATTCACCGATTTCAAAGTAACTGAGATTATGTGTGGGACTCATCCATATCCAACATTACTAGGAATAGATTTCACCTACAAGAACTATGGGTTGATTGACTTAAACAAAAGAAAAATGACTTTTGAATCGATGGCATGAAGGTAATGAAACCTTTGGACCCTCTTTAGGGTACACAATACACCGAACTAGTACATATAAATATGGAAAGATTTGTTTTCAAAAACATATATTCTTTGCTAGAAGGAATAAGAGAGGACTATGTGATCCTATATGAGACGACTATGTATTCTAGAGAATTATTTTTTCCTTTGATAAAAATTATGAAGAAAAATGGGATGACTAACAAAATGAACAACATGAACTATCATCCGGACATTGCAAAATGATAAAATTGATCCAATGGATTGAACTATAAGTGTTAGATCTTCCAATATACAATGGAATCGACGACTTGGATGGGTTTCTTCACAAAATGAATTCTTGTGTTGGAGAAGAATATCAAACTAATATCCAGGATAAAAATAAATAAAAAAAATCAGAGGAACCCTTGGAATATGGTGGGAAACATATAAATATGTTATATGATTTGGGAACAACCCAACTATATTTGATTTTTAAATTTAAACCCTCAAAGCATGCCAACATAGTTGTAGAAATTTATATGGGATATACTTTTGCATTCGCAGACATTGATTACTGTGAACAACAATGGCATATTAAAGGATTACAATGAGAATTTTGGGTTGACCAATTCTTCCATGAGTTAGGACCCATTCCCAAATCTTTGTAACCTCATGAAGAGACACGATGACAAACTGGGTGCTGGAATAAGCTAAGTGGAAAATTCTTCTAAGATTTTTATTTTGTGGAAACCAATGATTCGATGAGAGAGGCATTGATAGCAATATAGGAAACATCATTTAGTGATAAACTATAGAATGCTGAAATTTCATATATTTTCCTTGTTCATCAATAATATCTTAGTAGATTAACCTCAATTCTTCCAATGGAGTCCTCTCTTTGTTACACAAAGATCAAAAAGAGAACTCAGACTGTCATATTTTGGATCACTTGCGGGACCTTACTTTTGAGGAATCAAAGGGATCACGGGAAGTAGAACAAAACAATCCTTAAGAAACTATATCTCTATATACACATCCTCTAAATCTTTGGAAATTCAACAACGACACATAAGACAAGCCAAAAATGGAGATTATAGGAGACTATTGGGATGAATAGAGAGTACAACATAGATCACTCCCCTCCTAATGGAATATGAAGATTCATTTGATACAACATTAAAAGTATCAAAAGAATTCAAGGGAATCTTGGCAACGTGAATATTGTCTTGAAACCAGAGACCAAATAAGTGAAGCACAGGGAGTACCAATTAAACCCCAAGTCAATCATAAAGTAAAGAAATAAATTTACCATATTAAATTTGGTTGTGGATGAGCCTGAATGGATCAAACCCAAAGTAATTTAGAGAAATAAGGATACTAAAGAAATTTTAGTTTGTGTTGATTATCAAAGCTTGAATTATGCATGTGTCCATGACCCATTTTCAACACCTTTCAGTGATGAATTTCTAGATCAAGTTGCCAAAAATGAAGCATGCTCCTTTATAGACAATTTTTTTGTTTATAACTAGGTTCCAATAATAGAAGAAAATAAGAAAAATAGAACCTTTACAATAGAATGATTCTCATTCACTTAAAATGACATGCCTTTTGGACTCAACAATGCACCTTTCATCTTTTCAAAGATTGTGATAGAAGCTTTCAAGGAGTTTCTCCATAAATGTTTGGAGGTATACTTTAGATGATTGGATAGTCTACAACCTACTAAAAAAACATGTAGCACTAATCCAATTTATGTTAGGTCGTTGCAGCCATATGAGGATCTTCTTGAACTTGTAGACATGCATTTTTTGTGTCTCCTTTGGAAACTTATTAGGAAACAGTTTTTGGTGGAATGGAGTTATAATAGATCCTACAAATATTTTTGTCATTGTTAATCTTCAATCCCCTACATTTTTAAATAGCATGTGATCCATTATAGGAAATATAGGATACTACAGACAATTTATCCATAGGTACGCTTATATCATAGCTCCTTTGGAACAACTATTGAAAAGAGTAGAAGCATTATACTAGACAAAATTTTGTGATAAATCTTTTGCATTAATAAAATAATGAATGTTCAACGTTCCCATTCTCACATTTCCTAACTCAGTAAAATAATTTCATGTACTTATTGACACATTCAACCTTTCCCTTGTTGCTATGTTGGATCAAATAGGAGAAGAAGACATTTATCATCCTATGTACTTTTCTAGTAGGAAACTATAAAATATTGAGCACAACTATACAACCACATAAAGTGAATGGTTGGAAATGATTTATGCCTTGCATAAGTTTAACTACTACTTACTAGGAGGACACTTCAATTTATTTATATATCATTGACATCTCAAGTAACTGGTAAACAAATATATGCTAAAAGGACATATTTGTAGATGGTTACTCTTATTTCAAGAATTATTTTTTAAGGTAATAGTGAATATGGATAAGTACAATCTCGGGCCTTATAACTTGTGGAGATTAGAAATAAGGGAATTCTAAGGACCAATGTTTAGCGATGCATAAATTTATGAAAGAACAAGCGACATTTTCGAACTAGACAGTAATCATTCTCGAGGAGATTAGCTACAATTGCAATCAATATGCTTCTTGTAGCCATTTGAGAAATGGGAAGTTGATTCCATTGTTCCCATTAGTCCTATTGTGAAAAAATCAAAATCCCACTACATAACTATTGCAACATATTATTTAACAAGATGGATCAAAGAAACACATGTATGATATTGATTTGCAGAGTCAACAAATAAATTATTTATGATGATATCACCACTCACTTTGCATTCCCTATGAGACTCCTGAATGATCAGGGAACACATTTCATTAACAAAACCATAGTTATAGTGACACAAGAATTTTTAATCCATCACCACAAAAAGCATTCCATATCATCTACAGGCAAATTGAACATTAAAAACTTTCAATAAAATATTAGACACATACCTAACAAAGGTATGTTGGACAAATTAGGATGACTAAGATGAAATAATTTCTGCAATACTATGGTAATACTTGATACTACAAAGAAAATTCACAAATATACCCCATTCCATCTTGTATATTGGAGAGAATCAGTAGTTCCTATATAATTCGTTGTTCCTAGTCTATACATTGTGCATGCAATGCATATGAACTAAGAATATTAAATTGTGGAATGACTCAGAAAACTAAAGGAGTTATAAGAATATCACTTTTTATCATACTGTGACACGACTACGGAGAAAGAAAAACATAAATCATTGCATTACCTCCACATTAAGAGGAAACATTTTTAAAAAGGTGATCAAATCTTACTCTATAACAACAATTTATTGAATACTAGAAGAGCTTGAGATGCATCGGTTGGGACAATTCATTGTTGCATTATCAAAATGTAAAGGCTCTATTAAACTAGGTAACTCAATGTAATTCTCATGAAACCTTGGGTGAATGGAACATGTTTGAATCCATACATATTTTCTCAGTGATTCTGCAAGATGGTGTACCTATCACAGGGAGTGAGTAGGAGAGGGAGTTAGTTTTCCATTTTTGGTTTTTGTTTGTTTCCCCAGTCTATATTGTTTATCCCAATAATCTTTGTTTTATGTATTATTTTTCTAAGTCATGAGGTATCTAAATGAAACCATTGTGTTAACACATTGAACCCAAAATATTTTAGTTATTTTACCACTATTGTTGTGTCACATCTATCAACCGTGTACCCATATCTTATCATTACCATGTCACCTCATGTTGAATATGTATCCAAAACCATTAAGGATTGTTTCAAGCACACATGTCATGGATCATGCAAAAGAAATGATCACAATATTCACCTACAAGTAATTATTTGTTATATCATTAACTTATCCAATACAAAACCATCACAAATCCAACCCATTTTCATCTAGTATTCTTATAAATTGAATCACTTTTCACTGGTTTAGTACACCATCCCAACACCATGGTTTCTTATCCTTTCTATACGATCACTATGACAATAGTTCCCCAAGCCCACCTTCTCATCCATATATTTTAATATGTGTAACTCTATCACAATATGAACACAACTTGTTTTATCTCTACCAAAAAAAACAACTTGATACCCCTCCAACATCCTGCTGGTGATTCGCTCCATATCCTCACTATTACAAGCTCAAAAGAATTACTGAGAACGCATACTTATCGACTTAATAAACAAATCTAAATATATTCCTATGAATAGTTTCTTTAGTACTAGATATAATGCATTTACTATATGCGAACTTGTAGCTCGATGAATTACTTAGAATATACGATTGCACAAGCTACACCAAAATCACCATGAAGGAAACTAGAAATTGACATTTATTCTACTCATATATAAGATCTCATTAATTCTTGTGCAACATCTCAATTTGTTAGTCCCCTTGTTGCTACCACTAAACAATATATTTTCATTTCTTTCTCAAGAAATCTAGTATCTCATTGAAAAATAGACTGTTGATTCTTTTTAGTGTGATTACACTAAGACAGGTGCTACAAAGAATGAAAATTTTGAAGATCAAGCTGCACTAGCTGGATTTGATCCACATAATGACACAACCATGATATGAGAAATATTACTTAGAAGTAATGTCACAACTAAATTACTAGCTACATAAGACACAATATAAGTCTTCTTGATACAAAATTTAATGAGTTCAAACTGACTATGATCTTCACGTGAATAAGATCAATTTTGTCACTGGCTCCTTTATTTGAAGATTCATTGGGGACTACTTGATCTTTCTTTTTAAAGGACCATAATCGTATAATAAAGCACAATATGTTTGAGTCATTATCCAACCCACACATGTTTATTTGGCCTAATTGGCCTATTTTACCACTTATCCTAAGTTATTGGCTCAAATATGTGACTGCATCATAAACTAGATCATCCTCTTTCAATCGGGGAGGCCAACTGTGTCTTCTTCTTCAATTAAGGAGACTAACTAAGATTCCTCCTTCAATCAAGGAGAAAATATAGGTTGATTTGCATGACCTAAGCACCCCAAATCAATTAACTGATGGTTATTCCACCTACTTTCAGTTAAAATGCACCTGTAAAGGTGCCTCCATCACTATTTTATCTATTTTTGGCAATTTCCTTGTAACTAGAGTGATATAAGGCACCTCCAATAATTTCTGGTGACTCAGTTCAGTATAGTTCACTTCATCAGAGATAGCTTGAGTCAAATATGCACCCTCACCTACTGATTGACATACAGTTGAGTTATATTTAGTTAGACTTAGACATAACTGCTCCTATTCAGTTAGAGTATATTATTGGTTGTGATTAGTGGTTAACTGATGTGTTCAGTGTGGCTAACTGACAACTAAGACACTTGTTACAAAGAGAAATTCCTATGGCTTGGGGTACCACAACATACAACTTGACTCCAGAAATCAATCCTTTCCAATATGCAAGAGAAATCAAATATCTAACACTAAAGGATCAGACCTCGTAACTTATTCCGGACGGTTGAAGTAGATCCCCGTTGAGCTTTCCAACTTCAACTTGAATTGAAGAATCACTTCCTCAACAACAAGTAAACAATACAAGCATACTATATATATTGGTGTTAGATCTACTCTAGCATATATAATCAACAATGTATAAGCATTTGAAATCATCCATGGAAAAAATATTCATTCAAACATATATTATTGGACAGGAAAATATATTTCTATTAATATAAAATCAGAGATTACAATGGATACAATCTCTGTCGGCACATCTGCGAATCGAAGAAACTGAATCCCCCACTTGGGCCTCCACCACCTCAATCCTCCATCTCTCAATAGCAAGCTCACAAGCAAAAGGCAAGCTTGTGAAGAACACCAAAGTGCTCCAAGGGACAAAGGGATGTAGACTCAAGCACAAGTTCCGTCAACATTGGACTATAGTTTCTTTGCTCTCAATTCTCTTATGCCTTCAATATATCCAAAGGGTTCCTTATATAGCTTTTCAATGGGGTAATGAAAGGTCGAATCCGAGCAATCTCAAGGCATATGGAAGGCCAAGAGACAAGTGAGTCAGATCCATGTCAAGGAAAACTCCAAAAGGATTTGGATTTTGTACACATCCCGATGTACGTAGTTTTAGGGGTCAAACCCACGTATATACACGATAAGGGGTTTAAAATTCGTGTATATCAATTTTCACATGTTTTTAGGGATGGTCTAGGAAATATCAAAGGACAAAAAATAGTCCAAGGGGTCTAAGGAGTCTGCAGAGGGATAGGGGAAGGCCACACAAGTGTGATTCACCTGGTGTGGTAAAATCAGCTATAACAGATGCCCCCTAATATGTGAGGTCAGAGGGGTCATACGACGGCCGAAATAAATTATAAGTCCATCCTAGAAGTGGAGTGATGAAGAATCCCAAATGGAAGACCAGCCACCCAATCAGCATAGTACAATGATACAACTCTGCACATAACTGCAAATACATCTAGCAGTCTCGGATACATAAGAGTACAATGGCCATGAAAAGGCATGATGCAAAATATCACATAAGTGGTCATCACCACGTACAATATACATAGATCAGAATCTCCATGATGAATATATACAAAGGATCATGATCTCCATAATGGCTGAAGATATACAATGGATCAAGATATCCATAATAGCTAGAAATGTCTGACATATACTGGAATCAAGTCACGAGAGCTGAAATCTCATGAACACTAGCACGATCAAGGAGGTAGCATATGAGAGATGCCAACAATGTGGAAGGTCTTCTACACAAACCGCTATGAGTACATGTCCTACTATGTGAATAGAGGTGTCGAGGTCAAACATACTAGTCCATCGTTTGATTATCAGTCATTGATATATACCGTTAACAGATGCGAGATCACCCACCGATAATGATAATGGGAATCGAGGTACTAGAGTGTAAACTAAGAAGTGCGAATAGATGTGTTGAGGTCAAACACTTGAGAGGATCCATCGATTAGGGAACACTAATGTATTCCCAAAAATTGTCGATGGCGAGAGAACCTGCCACTGATGACTGCAAGTCTCAAGGAACTCAAAAATCACTCTAGATTCCAATCCCAGAATAAATGATCGGAAGTCGATGGGATGAAATCCACTAGAAGGAGGGAATTAAGGCATCCCCCATCATCCAACACGAGGTACTCAACAAAGTTGTATAATGTGGAAGGACTCGATCATAAGGTGCACGAACTAGTAACTATACCAGAAAAGGCTGACATGCAAAGTCAAGATAACTGAGGAATGGCTGACTCAGGTTTCAAATTCCTTTGAACAAGAGAATAATGATGAATGGTGACTGAATAAAGGCAGCATAGACTCGATATACAAAACTTGGACATCTCTGCGACACAAGAGGCATCGACAGAGGCTCCATGGGGACTGGAAGCTTAACCAGTCGGTGGAGATAAACTCAGATAAACAAGTACATCTCCTAAATTCAAACTATAAACCCAACCAACGGATGTGATATATAGTATTCTGTTCGAAGGAGACATGACTGGACAGCTGCCAAAAGATAACATCTTTCCTTGTCTGGCTTTTTGGTTTTTTGATTTTTTTGGAATTTTTCAAATATTTAAAAATCTTGAAAAAGAATAAAACTGCTTTATAGTTACAGACTAGGAGGAGACAAGTGTCATAATGGGAAAACAAACTAGTTCCAAGTAGTGGAACATACCTATGCTCAATGCAAGGATACATGTGTAGGATAACGACACTCGGGGGAAAGTCCCCTCTCGGTAAAAATAGGGAATCAAGCTGCAAAGGATATATAAAATTGCTCTGCATGGCTAGACATGAGACAAGCTCGGGCTATATGGCTGAAACTTAATGTTAGGGAAGCCGGCGTAAGGCTCAATAAGGCAGGCAAAGCTCATGATAATGCAATTACAACTTAACATAAGGAAGTCCTGAGGGAAATAGGCCAGCAAAAGATCAAGAGGAGTATGAGGCTCTTGCGAAATTTCATGGCAATACTATACAACGGACTCCCACACCCTAAGGGACAAAATATTGGCATGGGCACCAAATGAAAATAAGGAGCTAGCTAGGTTACCCATGTAAGGTCAAGCTCTACCACTCATATCATGCCACTTCTAAAACAGCAAGAAGGTTCCGTGACATAATCGAGTGGGTTTGTACCTAAGGCTATAATGAAATGGTCATAAGGTTATGCAAAATGCAAACGGTGATGAAACCTAACCTATATGCCAGTTTAGACATGATACTTTAAATTAGCACGAATGGGTCAATCCAATGGCTGAAACGATGCTCAAAAAGGTCTCCTACATCATATATTAGTCTAAAAATGGTCCAAACTATAGGAAAGGGGGTAAAAATTTTCAAAACTTCGAAAAATTTCTATAAATAGTAAAAAATTCAAAACATTATAAAACATTTGAAATTTTTACCCATTTGAGCTCAAAACTTCAACAGCGAATTCCAGGAGATTCAGCCGGCGGAATCCACTACCATTTTTTCCAGGTACTTACCCATGCTCTACTCTTTCATTTTGATGCAAATTTTGTCAAATTCAATGGTGTATTTAGGATTCTAGGCCATTCTAAGATGTGCGCCATGGCCCACACGGAAATCGAGGGTTTTTCCACGTATAGGGCTAGATATAAGCGAAAAACTCCCTCAAAGTCGCGTACATACACGATTGTTTAGTAAACAGTCGTGTATGCGGTCGCGCTCAATGATTTTTAAGTATTGTAATGGAAAAAACTCAAATTTTATGTGCAAGATGGTCCTAGAATGGAGAGAACGTGAACATGGTGATGTAGAAGAGGTAGTAAGGGCAGATCTAATGGCTCAACAAGCATTACGTGCATGCGGGCTTTACAAATTTTTGTCTCTTGGTGGCTTAAGAGCCAAACCAGGACTATTGCAGATGTTAGTGGACTACTGGGATCCACACTCAGATTCATTCCAGATAGGCGGGATTTCCCTCACCATAGAAGTGGAGGACATATACTTTATTACTGGACTTTCCTCACAGGGGGAAGTGGTGAACCTACGCTCTCGCAGGCCCGAAGGTGGCTTGACTATAGATGAGTACATTGCGGTGTACTATTATCCGGACATGGAGAAGGTGGGGAGTCAAATCCCAACTAACTCCATACAGGTGCTGGGCCTAAAGGCCATCCTACTGACACTGGGTAGGATAGCAGGCTTAGCTTCACTCCACTAGGCCTCGCAGCCTATGATGTTCTATGCTGTGGAGTGCATGAGAGCCACAGTATATAATTGGAGCACTGCGCTACTGGACAACATTAAACACCAGCTCAGTGAGTGCAAGATGGGCAGAGTGCGAAGCTTCAGTTTCAGCAGCATACTAAGCATGTTTTTCTTTGAGCGTGTTCCAGGATTGAGCCCTAGAGTTAACATTCCTCTACACGGGTTTCAAGATCTGGCCCAATGGCATTGGGAAAATGTGATGCACAGAATGGGTGGAGGTAGGGTGTCCAACCCCTATCAAGCTGATTTCTTTCTGTGGTGGCGACGACAGATAGTTGCCATCAATGACTACCCCTATGTGGGGATATATTTCTGGGGAGACTCGGACATGCCGGTGCCACTAGGATCAGCATACAATGACATTGGTAACGAATCTCGACCCTCTTTTTAAAATTTTTGAGTTATTAAATTTTTTTGTGTTTTCTGATTATGTGGAATCAAAAGACATGTTTTTGGGTGACAATACATAGTGACATCTACCATATGCATGGATATTTGGGACCACAGCGGCCTGAAGGCTTTCCTCATCATAGACGGAGGGGAAGAGGAAACAATATCATAGGTGTGGATGTGGAGTGGATGCTCTAAAGCATTCATACCAACTTCATGAGACTGACACACAGAGTACCTATGGCGCAAGTCGAGGACTTGCCTGAGGCCATGTAGCACCAGGTGGTGGGTGTACCACAAGCATGGGTGCGGCTATTTCAATGGCTATCTATATCCGTAGTGACATTCCATGATCAGAACCCCCCTCCTCCTCCACAGGATTAGATACTTGGGAGTGATACATTTTGTACTACCGTGTATTTATATTTTGGTGGCTCGAGAGCCCCATTTTTGTATTATGACACTATGTATTACCACATTTTGGATGTTTATAAAAACTTTTATGATGATCGATTTATTTATTTACATGTGTAAAAATTTATGTTTGTGATGAGCTTATTGTGTATGAAACAAATTCCAATCTAACACGTAGTTAGCATATGAGTCAGCAACTTGATTATTAATTCTTGGAACATGTATGTATGTTATATTGTCAAATTGTCATTCTAATAATCTCACATGTAAGAATCTTCTTAATAATTTCGGATCTCTTACATGGTAAAAACCATTAAGCTGTGACACTACTAACTCCGAATCAAGACATACCTCAAGAGAGAGAACGCCATGTAAAATGGCATCCCGTAGAAGCTCAATAATGGCACTATATTCAACAACATTGTTGGAAGATGGTCGTAAACATATGCCTCCTGAAGACAATACCTGACCCATAGGAGTAAATCACCCAAGCAATAGAGGTTGAGTGTTGAGAGTGATGGCTTGCACCATCTGCAAATCCTATGAAACAGATTCCAATGACATTTGCCAAAAGAAATGAAAACTAATCACAAACCCAATCACCATAAGAAAAAGACATACCTATGCAAAACTATACAATAATATACAATAACTAGCCTTGGATGAAAATCATGCATAGTACTTTTTGAGATAGAGCTCATTTCTAGGCTCTGCCAAGGCTGTTCCCTCATAATCCACTAACTCATAAGTGCCCTTCTCTAACACACATTTAACAGCGTAAGAGCCACGCCACATGGGGTTAAACTTTCTTTCCCCCAAGGGTTCTTTCATTTAATCCCACAAAAGGACCAAGTCTCCCTCACTAAACCTCCTTGGACAGATAGACTTATCGTACTGGACCTTAACACAACACTTATTTACTTCTAGAGCCACCAAGGCATCTCGACGCTGCTCATCAAGTTCCTCAAGGTGGACCAAATGCTCCTCCAATGGTGAAGTGTCTAGTAAGAGTTCTATGGCTAGCTTCAATGAAGGAATCTCGCACTCAACCAGCAATACCAACTCCACTCCATGTACAAGTTGATATGGAGAAAAACCCATGGTAGTCTTAACAACGGTTCTATAAGCCCACAAAGCAGGATATAACATAATGTGCCAATTATTCTTGCTTTGTGTGATGGTTCGTTGGAGAATGGATTTGAGTGATTTGTTCACTGCTTCTATCTGTCCATTCACTTGAGGGTAGGAAGAGGAAGAATGCTCTTGTTTATACCCTAATTTTGATGCCAACTCTTCCATCATACAATTTTGAAGGTGTGAGCCATGGTCAGCGACAAGCTCTTTTGGAATACCGAACCAAGTAATAATCTGGTTGAACACCAAGTGCGCAGATGTCTCACCGTCGAATTTAATTGTGGGCATAGCCTCAGCCCATTTCGTGAAGTAGTCAACATCCACTATGATATGATGATGCCCCCCAGCTGAAGCTGGGTTGCAATCCATAAAATCAAGCCCCCACTTGGTGAAGGGACCAGTGGTGATGATGGGGTTTAACGGGGCAGGTTTCAAGTGCATATTATGTGCAAACACCTAGCATGGATGGCACCTCTTGACCGCATCTACACAATCCTTAAATATCGACCTCCAGAAATAACCCACTCTTAATATTTTTTGGGATGTAGAAAGCCTGGATAAATGACCACCACACGCCCCTCTGTGAAAATTATTTAGCACTACCTCAGCCTCCTCGTGAGTTAAACAATGACGTAAAATGAAATCGACCCCACGGAGGTACAAAGTGTTGTCCACTATGAGGTAATTCTTGGATATCTGACATAATCATCATCGTTCATCCCGTGAGAGGTGAGTAGGGACCTTCAATGTTTGTAAATATATAATAATATTCCCATACCATGAGTCTAAAGTTGAGATTAAGAAGATGTGCTCATCGATAAACGTATCTTCATAAACCAACTCATCGGCCTCGCTTGGGAAATCCGATATGAGCTCCGCAAAAATTAACGATTTCTTCAATTTTGCCGAAACAAACTCGAGATCGAATTCTTGCAAGATGACAATCAATTTATTATATTTTCCCCCAATCATCCTTCGAGTGAGGATGAATTGAAATGGATTGACATGGGCTACAACCAAGGTCTGGCGAAGGAGAATATAATGTCTCAATCGTTGAACCACATGTACGGTAGCTAAGGCAAGCTTCTCAATATGGGAATAATGGATCTCCACGTCAATAAGATTATGGATCAGATAGTATATGACACACTCTTGGAGCTTGTCATCCTCTTGAACCAAAACCATACCAATCGTCTCCATGGACGTGGGCACATAAAGTAGAAAATCACGGCTATAGTCTGGGGGACTAATCACCGAGGCCGATGCTAGAACTTGCTTGAGCGCATCAAAGGAATCATGGGCTCGCTCATCCCAACAAAAGGTGGCGTCCTTCTTCAAAAGACGCATAAAGCCTCTAGTCAAATTGGCAAAATTGACAACGAATCTCCGTAAGAAGTTTGCCATGCCTTACAAACATTGAAGATGACGAATATTTTTTTGGGGGAGACAACTGAAGTATTGCCTCAACCTTGAAAGGGTCGACTCTTATACCCTCTTTAGAAACAATGAATCCTAATAAGCGACCAGACTTCGCACAAATATGCACTTGTGAGGATTTAACCTGGCCAAATAATGGCGGCACCTTTCGAATACTAATCTCTAATGATAGGAACGACACATTCTCATACAAGAATGAGCAGCAAGGTCATCCAAAAATACTTCAATAATCAATTTGAGATCATGGAAGATCAAGGTCATAGCCCGCTAAAAAGTAGCTCTGACATTCTTAATGCCAAAAGGAATTTTCTGATATGCAAAGGTTCCCAAAGGACAAATAAATGCAGTCTTATGTTGGTCCTTAGGTTTAATTTGTATCTGATTGTATCCGGAAAAGCTATCCATAAAGGAAAAAACCTCGCTACCTGCACACTCATCCAAAATATGATCAATAAATGGTGTGGGGAAATTGTCCTTAGGACAGACATGATTCAAATCACGGAAATCAATACATATGTGGATCGCTCCCTGCTTCTTATCAACCGAAACAGGGTTTGAAACCCACTATGTCAAGGGAATGGGATAGATAAAACTAGCTTTCAACAGTTTCTCTATCTCTTCCTTAATTGCGGGTGCTTTCCTAGGATTCACTGCACACAAGCATTGTCGAACAGGCTTAACATTGGGATAAGTATTAATCTCATGTTCAACAATGCGAGGGTCGATACCTAGCATTTTTTCGTAATACCAAGCAAAGATATCATGAAATTCTTTAAACAACTCGGTGTATTCTTGAATCTCAGCATGGGAACATTCTGCCCCAATATAGACATTCTCTATCCTTCCAGGATCACGAGAGATATTGATAGGAATCGTTGGAGATATATTTTCCATGTTCCCATCAGCCATCGAACTAGGAGAGCTTAATGGAACCATGGGACTACCAATTCTCTCACTAAGAACCTCCCTAAAGTCCTCATGCTCCAAGCGGTCAAGCTCGGGAAGAAAATAAGATCTATGATGCAACTCTTCCCAAGGTGTCTCAACTCCCAACATGGCCTTGGTAATCACTTCGTCTGAAGGAAAAACACTATCAAGGCAGTCATGCACGTGAGAAGACTGAATTGCCCATGCAGGTAGCACATATGGGTCCTCCTCCTTTTTCCATGAAGAGGAAGGACTCGGCTCTGCAACACACTCAATATTAGCTTGATAATCTACCATAGTTGCAGGCAACGGCACGTCCATCACGATGGGCTCACTTGAAGTACTTGGTGTAGGAAGAATCCACGGATCTTCCATGTGACTCATGCGAAAAGACACCAATCTCACAGATGTCAAAGCCTCACCAGAAATAGACCCTATAATAAGGACAGGTGCAGGACAACTAAAGCTTCCCATGAGGGATGGATACATGCCCATACCCACACTCCCAGTTGCTGGCTGAGAGTACTCTACAATCGGGATCGAAGCTCCCGAAGATGCAGTAACCAATGGATTCTTGAATGACATTTGATCAATCGTAACTATCTTCCCATTAAATGGAAAGCATACAATGCAAAATAGTGAAGAAGGTATGGCTTGCATACTATACATCCAATTCCTACCCAGCAAGAGATTGTAGTGAAGGGGCAGATTAACCACCTCGACCTCTATCGCAATGGTCTTCCCTCCCAAACGGACCTTAAGGGAAGGAAGGATCCCATGCGGCCTAAACGATCTCCCATCAAACACAGTTAAAATGGTAGCTGATTTAGACAACTTAGGGGAACCTAAACCCTTCCAACATGATAAAGACATCACAGAAGTAGCAGCGTCTTCGTCAATCAAAGTGCGCTTGATAGTCATGTTAAGACATTCTACGTGAATCAAAAGAGACACATAGTAAGGCAAGCGAGGCTGAAGTCCTGAGGTTTCAAATTTAATCACGAAGGAAGAATTATCATCATTCACACCAAGGGTAGAAAGCAGAGCCTTCCTTTGCGAAGGACAACTCTGAAGTACTTCTAGTGCAGAAATCACACAAGGAGTGTGGCCCAAATCCTCTACAATAGAATAGTTTTGGGCAGCTCGGGCATTAGGATTGTGCCCCGAACGCTTAAGGACTCCCTTAGGAATGCGAGGTGCAAATTCAGGTATATCTACAGGTTTTTCAATATGCAAAGGAGTCCCTGGTGGACTAGGTTCCTTTCCTAGGTTGGGTTGTGACGAACCATAGTCCTTTGCACAGGTCACAACCTTCACAGCACACACCATGTTAATGCAACCATGACCACTACCCTCCGGCGGATCTTGATCACCACCAGATTGATCATGGGTCCTCAAGTTCATGTTTTGATTGTGAGGTAAAGGGTTAGTTAGCACAGTTGGGCCTTGCACTAAGAATCTCGAGGCTTCATCGATACGAGGGCACAAGTAAGTGAGGTGATCATCCTTACACAACTTGCAAGGAAATTTAACCTTACATTTAGATTGCTTGTCCCCCCCAGCATTATGGGCGTTCTTTCCATTAGTATTAGCATTTTCGTTCCTATTCCTACCCTTATGATTGTTCTTACCCTTCTTTTTATTCCTTCCAAGTTGCTAGTTACCCTTCTAGTCCGACGATTGCATCGAAAGCACACTCACCATTTGGGTGGGTTGAGATGAAGTCGTGGCTTGTCCCGAAGCAGATTGGTTGATTGACAATTGCCTGACGTGTTTCACAACCAAATCCGTAGGTTTAGCACTCGCACAACCAACAATGCCATCGGCATGTGGTTCAGGTTTAACTTTGGGGTCAAAACTAGAACGTGGAGCATTGGGAATGATCTCATATAACAAACCGGATTGAGCGTAAATCAAATCCAGTTCCTGTGCCCTAAAAATGGCTTGTTCCACATTTTGCACTCCAGATGTAGAAACATCCTTCGCTATATAAGGAAATAACGACTTAAGTAACCATTTGAGGAGGATATTTTGCGGTATAAAGGCTTTAATCAACCACTTCTGTCTACACCACTCTTGGATATGGTGCGAGATATGTGTGGCTTTATCCTACCGAAATGTTGACAAGAGTTCTGTACCAATGTCGCAATGCACTTGTAGCTGGAAGTGGTTAAGAAAAGTCATTGCTAGGTCATCAAACAAAGCGAATGCCCCCCTAGGTAGCTCTATATACCATTTCACAGCAGGCCCTATAAGGGTGTGTTGAAACAACCTTAAACGGATCGAATCCTGGTGTAAGGAATTTGAAGGGAACCATAGGTGAAAGGTAGTAACATGTTCGCTTAGATCCTCTCTCAGTTTGCCCTCGAATTTGGGTATGTCCGAGGGAAGCTTAGGAGGGACAGCCGACCAAGCCGGGTCATGAGCGACAGGATCATTCATCAATCTCGATAAGTCAGGAATATTTAGCGTTGCGAGGAAATGGAGCCTAGGATGAGTAGGTCAATGGACCGCTCCCTGATAGTTCTGATTCACATAGGTCTGATTACCATAACCACCATGGCCTTGGCCATAGTGCCCTCCTCCTGTCTGACGTATAATGGGTGGCATGGAAGCACCATACTGTGGTGTACCATTAGAGGAAATTTCAACTCAAAATGGGCCTTTTAACTTTTATTCAAATTCCATGTCATCATGTGTTAGCCAATGAAATTGATTTAAATTTGAA